>NDGN010449295.1:0-10605 GCA_002564285.1 Tympanoctomys barrerae
GAAGAAGAAGAAGAAGAAGAAGAAGAAGAAGAAGAAGAAGAAGAAGAAGGAGATGATGATGTTAGGTTGGGCTAACATGTGGTGCTTGGTGGGTGAGCTGTACTACAGGCATTTTTGGCTTATGATATTTTTGACTTAAAATAGTTTCTCAGGTGTGACTCCACTCAGAGGTAAGAGCTATCTGTATATCTGCAGGTTATAAAAGCAGTGTGTCAGCGATACATTGGCACTCCTATGTTTACTGCAGCGCTATTAATAGCCAAGTATAAAACTAAATGAAGCTTCTTTCCTTGCAGGTGGCATGCCTGAAAGCATGGTGAATGTTCCCAAAACCCAGGGAACTTTCAGTAAGAAGTGTGGTCTGCATCTTGTACTATGAATAACTACTATGAAGACAACATTATGCAATGTGTTAATTATTGTAACTGTCCTACTAACCTGATTTGAAACTCTCATTGCTATTTCTTTCTCAATAAAATTAATTAGAAAAAAGTATCAACCCCACAAAATGACATAGTACAAGAAAGGCAATGATTCCCTATATGCACAGGAAAGGTGGCATTATGACAGGAAACAGAGTGGCTATGGTGGACAGATTAAATGGATTTTCTGGGAAGGCCAAAACTACAAAGAAGATTGTCCTGAGGCCTGAGCATGTTGAGCCCAATTGCTGATCTAAGAGAATGCTGGCTATTAAGAGTTGCAAGCATTCTGAACTGGGAGGAGATAAGAAAAGAAAGGGCCAAGTGATACAGTTTTAATTTTTCATGTTTTATTTTTATTGTGAAGACAATAAAATCCTTCTGTGTTCACTTAAAAAAATGAAGTATCCGTCACTGGGTGAATGGCTATGAAAATGTGATATTTATACACAACAGGATACTATATAACCTCAGAAAAGAAAGAATTCATGTTATTTGCAGCCACAAGGAGGAATCTGGAGTATGTTATGTAAAATAAGACAAGCACAGAAAGACATGTTCTTTACAATATTACTTGCACATGGAATCTGAAAAAGCAAAACTAATAGAAGCAGAGAGTGGAATGGTATTTACTGAAGGTTAGGAGGTATACAACAGAAGGATTGGGGCTATGTTATTCTAAGGCTAAAAGTTTTTATTTAGTTAAAAGGATTAAGTTCAAGATATTGGACACCACAAGTAACAAATTACATGTTTGAAAATTGCTGGGCTGGGGAGATAGCTCTGTGGTCTAAGCACCTGCCTGGCAAGTACAGAAATCCAAGTTTGATCCCCGCTATCACATGCCATGCCAGCGCTGTGCAGGCCACCGAAAGCAGAAGTGGCACACACCTGCAATCCCAGCTCTGGGGAGGCTGAGACAAGAGGATTACTACACGTCTGAACTGCATAGTGAGATTCTGAATCCAATAAATAAATGTATTTTGTGAAAATTATACATTACACATTGTTGGCTTTATTATAACTGTCCTATTAACCTGTTTTGAAACTGTCTCATTGCTATTTCTTTTTCATCAAAATTAACAAAAAAATTTCAAAAAAATTGCTGAGTGGGTTTTAAATCTCATGGCAGAAAAGCAATAACTGTGTGCATTAATGTACAATGTTAAATGGCTTCATTTAGTCGTTCCACAGTATCTGCATATATCAAAACAAAACAATGTTCATCCTAAATACAGTCCACACCCTACACCCACAGGTAGATCCAGAGATCAAGGGCAGGATCAACTCCACATTACTCCTCCACTTGCTCAACCCATTTTCATCAAGAGATAGGCTTTCCCCACACCATGGCAAGGTAGCCAGGGCCTGGCATGTCCCCATACCTGGCAATCTAGATTCAGACATTCCTTTCTGCTAGTAGGTATGATGTACATGCACCAGAGATTCTGGTTTTCCTTGAAATGGGTAACACAAGACACAATAAAGTTTTTCAGTCTCCCTTTACCTTAGGCCTTTTTTCTTTTCCATTTTTTTCTCTCTTCTCCTCCGTTTCTGCTATTTCCCTTGCTCCTGAGTCTTGACTAAGCAATAAGCAGCAGAGTTTGCACTAACTGCTCTAGAGAACACAGTTCTCACAATGGTTGGGATAAGACCACAACCATGAATCAATGAAAGGCCATAAAAATATAAACAACTTCCAATCACACTTTCTGAAGATTAAACGTGAAAGCTACAGTATGAACCAAACTACCAGGACACTTTCCCTCAGTTTTTCTCCATTGGAAAAGCTCTAATCCACTTCTTGTTGGGAGTTCCCTAGTCCTCAAGTATTCCCTGATACTCATTAGCTGAACTAGTCATTTAATTTCTATGTGAATCACATTCTTCTGACAGCCTCCCATTGGTGTGATTATCTGCAAGGCAGGCACAGGGATGGGACATACTGGTGGGTTGAGGGTAGAGGGTGGCATACACTCACTTCTCAGAATACAAAGGAGATTGGTTTCAGGGTCCTTATGAACAGAAAATCTGTGGATGCTCAAGTTCCTTTTGTAAGATGATGTAACTTATTCACAGCCTCCTATATTCATTAAACCCTCTATAGATTATTCACAATATTTAATACAGTATAAACACAATATCAATAGCTATGATATCATACTACTTAAGGAAGATAAGTAAAAAGATGCTGTACCAATTTATTATGAATACAAATTTCCTCCAAATATTTCCAAGCCTCAGTGATTGAATTTATAAACTCAACTCACAAATATACAGGGCTCACTACATTTTGTTCAGCTGGCCAGGTTGGGTATGGATTGACCAATCCAACACAGAAAACTTAATATGAAGTTTGGAATGCTGGTTCCTTTCTTTTTATATTTTGAAAAGAGTAAAGAATTAGATAAGACATTAGAAATGATACAGAAATTCAAAAGAAAGAAAGGAAGGAAGGAAGGAAGAAAGAAAAGAAAAGAAAAGAAGATAGGAAAAACCTACTTTTCATATCTGAATCTGTACTCTTTTCCAGGGATTTAACAAAAAGTTGGTGTTAGAATTTGAGCAGATTGAAGATATTCACTCTTTAAAATTTTCCATAAATACTGATTTGAACCATATACAACTCTTAATCATAGCAAATAGTCAAAAATACCATACTAAAAAAGTCAAATGTAATTTAATGTTGATTTATAAGATGTAAAGAAAATATATTTTTTGCAGACATGACTATCAAAATGAAGAAAGTTTACAATTTCAGCAATGCTTAAACTGTGCTAAAATGGGAATTTCAAAGGGATCTGTGGGCTGAATTATGGAGAATATGGCAAAGCATGTGGCAACATTTCTCAGAAATGTCCCTTTGTCTAGTTTAGGAGAAAAAAGAGGCATGGGAAATATTAGCTATCCTGATTTGGTACATCTAAAACCACACCTGAGAGCTAAAGTTGGAAATTCATTAAATGATGTTAGTGAATCATTTTTGGAAAAAAGTTTTCTGCTTTAAATAAATGTTCCTGGGAGGAGATACCATAGCTTAATAGAGGAAGAGCCTCGTTCAGAGATGCTCAGAGAAATTCATCTAAAACAGAGGTAAGTGGAAGAAAGGGGAAGGACATCCACCCTGAAAACAAAATCAATCTAACATAAGAGATTAATGGGTCTTGCACAGAATAGATAGAGTACTTAATAAAACATCCAGCCAGCCTTCTTGGATGCCTGTGGGTTGCTGGGTCAGGATGACTTCCCACCATACTTGGAATCTTAAAAGAAGTGAAAAGAGCTATACTAAAATAAGGAGATTAAATCAAACCATGCAAGATAGACTTGGGACCAAAGGTCTCCATCTTCTTTGGCTTTTCTCCAAACAGAAAATGCTACTGTCCAGCAGTGAATACTTCAGAAAGGAAATGCTGCCTCACTGATGATCTGCCAGGGTACTTACTGGAACTTCCAGGAACAAGATTAAAGACTGCAGTGATGTTCAGTAAGTGGAATAGCAAATCCTTCCCCCCATGAGCTGTGATTACAGAGGTGCAGATTACAGATTAAATGCATTTCACCTGGGATTGCATACCCCTGGGCTGCTGGGGGTGAGAGCAGAAAAGTACCTCACAACACCCAATATCTCACCCAAGGAAGTTAACCAGAGGCAGGTGATGGTGGCAATGAAATCTGTAAAGCAAAAAGTGAGAATATAGCACCCCACCTCAGGAGAGGAGTAAGAATTGTGACGGTGCAGCCTTGGACTGCAAAGGTAGGAGCACAGGATCAGAAACACTATAGCATCCCACACTAGTCTGCAACAAAGAACCTGAGAGGACAAAGACCTACCAGTGAATTTGAAGCGCAGGAGGCTGAGCATGGATCAAGAGGAACAAAGGTGCCTGGGACTGGGAGCAGCCCCTGCCCCTGAAAGAAACAAGAAACAAGATTAGCCTCAAATCCAGCATAAACTCTACTGTAGGTTTGGCAGTTTTACGCAGTAGTTTTAGACTCCCAGAGAAACAACAGAAGAATCTTGTTTTCTTTTTATATTCATCTTGGTTGCTTTTCCTTGTTGCTAGGACAAAATACCCAACACATAAAATTAAGGGAGGAAAGGTTAATTTAGCTCACAGTTTGTGGAGGCTTCAGTCCATACCCATGTGGCTCTAAGGCAGAGTGGCACATGGCAGAGGGCAGCTGTTCATGACAGCAGAAAACAGCAAAGAGAGGAGCGGCAGCTGTGGCAGCTAGGAAGCCTGTCTCCTTCTCTTATATTGTGTGCAGATTACTCACCCCAGGGTGAGTGTAGCACTCACATCCACAGTCCCTGCATGAATTAATCCCAAATGCCAGAAGCTGCCCCAGTGACTACATGTGGCTTTGAGGTGTGTGTGGGGGGGGGGGGCGCAACAACTAGACACAAACCATATAAAGTGCAAATTCAAACAACACTAAATACCATTTCACCCTAAAAGAATGGCTATTAAGAAGAAATCAACAAATAACAAATGCCAGAGAAGGTATGGGGGAAAAGGCACCCTTCTCCACTGTTGGTAAGAGTGTCATACAACTGCTGTGGAAATCAGTGTGGTTATTCCTCCAGAAACTAGATTTGGTGATCTCATTTGATTCAGCTATTCTTCTTCTGGATGTCTTCCCAGAAGAATTAAAGACATGTAATCACAGTGATATATATGCACCCATGTTATAGCAATACAATGTGGTCTTTTTTAAAAATATGGATTATTACTCAGGCATATAGAAAGATAAACTGGATAATTTTATATGGGAATGTATGCTACTTGAGACCATACTCATAAGTGAAATAAACCAGATGCAAATGTGTAAATATTGCATTGTCTCCCTAGTGTGAGAAACTGAGAGAGAAAATATGATCCAAAATGTAAAATGTTTATTGTAAAATGGGAAGAAACTTCAAAAGGAAAGAGAAACCGGTTTGGGGGATTGGAAAAAAATGAGGGAAAAGCAAAGGATATGATAGTTAAGATAGTTATACTACTAATTTTTCTCTAATTTCATTCAAAAGAGGATTGTGCTAATGATGACCTTTTAGTACAACCCATCTGCATTATTTGTAGATTCCAAGTTTGTAAATTCACCTACATACTAGCATTCATCTATACCCTCACAGCCAATATTTGTGGTACTTTCTCAGTCATTTGCACATATGCTCAAGGCAGCTAGAATTTCCGTTGCTTGAGATTCATGTTTTAACCTGGAGTCTCAAACAGCAATCACTGGAGGGCGGGTGGTGACAGGGAGGTTGTGGGGCAGGGAGTAGTGTAGTGCAGTGCAAGAAGCTGTGGCTATGGGCTCAGCTGGAAGAGATTTGAGTCCCAACGCTGGTACCTATTAGTGTAATGGTCTCAGCACAGCCGCTTAGCATTTCTAAACTTTGGTTTCTATCTCTATCCTTTTATTTAAAATGTTCTTAATTAGTAAATGGTGCAACACATAATGAACACATTCTTTATATAATCAATAAATTTTCTAATAGTCAAAGATGTTGGACATTTTTCACGTACGTGTGCATGTCACATTTCAATCTGTTTTAATCCCCCAACCTCTTTCCACCTCTCCTCTCCATCCATGTCTGGATCCCCTTCCTACTGGTAAAAGGTCTACCTCTCTGTTTACTATTGTCTGTCTTTTATTTTTCTCTTTAAATTATTTGGGGTTTCTCATGCTAGATAAACCATGCTGTATTTAAGATTCTGTGCTTGACTTCACTAAGCTTTATGATCTCAAGGTGCATCCTTTTCCTACAAACAATCACATTTGCTCTTCATTATGTCTGGATTGTATTCCATTGTGTATATATACATTTTTTGTTAGCCATTCATTTGTTGATGAACACATAGATTGCATCCAAGATTAAGTTGCTATAAATTGTGCTGCTACACACATGTATGGATATGCCACGGAATATGATATCTTTAACTCTTTTGGTGAGATACCTAGAAGGAAGTAGCTGGGTCAAATAAAATTTCTATGTATAGTTTTTTGAAGAATATTCAGATTGATTCCCTGGGGATTATACTAGAGTTCACACTTGCACTAATAATGTAGGAGAGCTACTTAAGCCTCGCAGCTTTGCCAGCATTTGCTGCTTCTTGAGTTCTTGATGGCAGAATTTCTTAAGAGTAAAGTGAATCTCGATATCACTGTATTTTGCATTTCTATGAAGGTCAAATAAATGGACTGTTTCTTGATGTACACATTGGTTATTTGTGTTTCTTCTTCTGCAATGAATCTATTAATTTTAATTGCCCTTTTTATTTGGTCTTTTATTTTTAATTAATTACATTTATCGGTACATTTTAGGTATACATACATAATGGTCACATTTATCATAGGGAATTTGAACTTGTACATGATGTAACTTGATTCTCTTTCCCACATTCCTCTATCCCTTTTAACTCCAATCCCCTTGTTATTTATAAAAGCTTTGTTTTCCAATTTTTCATTCTTCTTTCATCTCTTCTTTCTTTTCCCTTCTTTCTTTCCTATCTCCCCCAACCATAGTTTCCCTTCTGATATGATCATTTTTCTGCTGGATCTCTTAAGTTGGGGTAACTAATTTTTGGGTTCTGCCTATGTATTGGATATTATGCCTTTGTTCGATCAGTAGCTGGAAAAATTTTCACATCTCTGTAGATTATTTCTTCACTTTGTGTTTTTGTTTTTGCTGAGCAGAAGTTTTTTGCTTTGATATAATCTCATTTGTTGGTTTTAGTGTCAGTTCTTGTACAAATGGGTTTCTGTTCAAAATGTCCTTACTTAAGCTTATGTATTGAAGAGCCTTCTTTATTTTATCATATTTAAAATTAAGTGTGTCTGTTTAATATCCAGTTTTTTCCTACTTTGATTTTCTTTTAGTGTATGAGGGGCATGTGTATCTAGATTGAGTTTTCTACATGTGGATAACCAGTTTGTCCACCAGTATTTGTGAAAAGGTTACCTTTTCTCCAGGGGATTTGTCAAATCTGTGATGTTTGTTTCTACTAGAAATTATTTCTACAGTCTCTATTTTTTCCATTGATTTACATGTGTGTTTTTATGCCAGTACCATGATGATTTTATTTTCATAATTTTGCGACAGAACTTGAAATATGGGATTGTGATGCCTCCTGCTTTGCACTTATTGCTCAGGATCTGCCATTTTGGTTCCATTTATATTTAAGGCTTTTTTCCCCTAGTTTTGTGAAGAATAACATTGATATCTTTATTGTGATTGCATTAAATCTATATATCAGCTTTGGAATACTCCTATTTTAACAATATTGGCTCTGCTTAACCAGAAGTAGGTGATGTCTTTCCATTCTCTGTTCTTCTCTTCTGTCTTCTTTTCCAGAGTACTAAAGTTTTCATTTTAGATATTTTTCACTTCCTTGGTTAAGTCAATACCTACATATTTAATATTTTTTAAAGCCATATGTATGTTCACTTTTATCTTTTTCATTGAGTCCATTGTGCATGCATAAGAATGCTATTGATTTCTTCTGTTGATTTTGTACCATACTATTTGATTAATTAGTTTACTAATTAGTTAATTAATTAATTAATTAGACTCTAGGAGCCTTTTGTTTGAAATTTTGTGCTTCCAGTGTTCAAGGTCACGTCGTCTACAAATAAGGTTAATCTTTCTTTCCTCTACATTTTATTTCTTTTGCCTGTTTGATTGCTCTGGCTAATGTTCTAAGTACTATATTGAGCAGGAGTCATGAAAGTGTATGTCCTTGTCTTATTTCACATTTCAGGTAGAAAGCTTTAATTTTTCCAGTGTGAAGTAGATTTTTCATATATGGTTTTAAGATAAGAACTTTATAACTATTTTTATACCTGTATCTATTTTTATCAAATTGGTTTCAATCATGATTTCATGATGAATTCTGTCAAAAGCATTTTCTATATCCCTTGAGATGATCACAGGCTTTTTTTCCTTTCTTCTGTTTATGTGATGCATTATGGGTATTGATTTATGTATGTCGAACCATTTCTGCTTCTCTAGGATGAAGTCACCTTGGTCATGAGGTATTATCTTTTTAATGATTTGTTGCATTCTGTTTGCCAGTGTCTTGTTGAAAATTTTTGCACTTGTGGGTAAAGGGTAGTACGGTCCAGGAGTGGTCTAGTTTCTCCTTTTGAACTGTGCTGATACTAGATTTGGATATCATCAGTTTTTTTCTTCTGTTTGATGTCTTGTGTCTGGCTTTCCTTCCCACTCTGTTTCAGTGTACCTGTACTGTGTTTTGTGGTGCATATTTTGGAGCCTCTCTCCCTCTGCTGCCCCTTAATTGGCTATGATGACACTTTCCCTCCTTCCCTCTCTTTCTTTCTTTTCTTTTATTTATTTTTGAGATAGGGTCTCTCTATGCCTCAGCCTCCCAGGTGCTAGAGTTTTTAGGATTGAAGATTAAATTTATATGAGATTATAATTTCCCTAGGAAGAGTACCTTAATATTTGCTAATTCATTACTCATAGTGAGTTTGTTGGACATAACTACTCTGAATTATGAGAGTTAGTTGTTCTACTTCTTGCGAATAATATATAGGTTTGGGGGGTTCTTAAAATATGTATTTAACAATCTTTGTCTTCTGACTGAAGTTTTAACCCATTACACTTAATGTAATCAGTAACATCATATTTCACTGGTTTTTATGTGCAATTTTTTTCATATGTTGACTTCTATTTTAGGATGCAATGTACATTAGTGGGTTTTTCATCACTATAACATAGTACTTGAGATAATCATTTTTAAAAAGAAGAAAGACACTTGCTTAAGTTTTGGAAGGTTCCAATCTATGGTTAGTTGGTCTGCTGTGTTAGGGTCCACAGGAAGCCAATACATGATGATGGATCATGGTGGAGGCAGCCCTCACCTCATGGCTGGAAATGAAAGAGACGAAGAGGAAGGGAGTGCATTTCTAATATCCCCATTAATGACATACCTTCAGTGAGTGGGAGATCTTCCACTACACCTACCCTCTTGAAGGCTTCAGCACTTAACAGTAGCACCACAGCCTGGGGACTAAGCCCTACCACATGGGTATGTATGTCTTTGTTTTCCATTTTTGCTATTTTCATCTTATCTATAAGTGTATCTATTGCTTTTTAAAAATTCATTTTACTTTTTCTCTGATTTTTTGTTTTTGTTTCTTTCATTCTACTTTTGGGGAACTTCAATACAATGTTTACACGCAGACTGTTTTCAAAAACATGTATATTTTAAGAGTTTATTAGGTTTCTAAATTCTGTATATTGATGATTGTGATCTAATCCAGAAAATTCTTGTGCAATAATGGCTTCTATCTTCTTCTATCATTTATCTCCTTCTCTTCTGGTCCCCTGAAGAAAAAATACTAGAATTTCTCAATCTATTCTCTATCATTCTCTCTTTTGTATTTTTTTTTGTTTTCTATACTGTATTTTAGGTAGCTTATCTCTGATTATCTCCTGTCCTGTGTCTAATCTGTTGTCAAAATGCCACAGAATATTGATTTCCAGTTTCTATATCTCTTAACTTGTATAAATTTTCTATTTTTTACCTTTACTATATTGTTTTAGTCACTCTTTGTTCCCTACAATTAATTTTAAGTTTGCCATTTGTGGAAGACCACCAAGCCATGCTGTCCTAAGAAATGAGCCCCTTGCCTCTATTCTCCCTCACCTTTACTCCAGCACCATTTACTGAGATATGTGGAAGTGACTATAAGAAGCAGATATTCTCTTAATTGACCAAAAGAATGTGATTGAGTCTGCCGAGGTACTGATGAGTCTCACATAGTAAAGTGAGTAAGAACTGACCCCACTAATGGCGGGAAGAGAAGCTTGAATAAGAGCCTGTGAGATTTGAGATCTAAAACATGAGATAAAAATCTCAGTTGAGGCCATGAGACTCAAAACTAATTATACCTTGCTGGCAGTAAAGGTGCTGGCTTTACATACACCAAGCTATGCAGTGCTTTGTTAATTGGAGAACCTTTTTGCCTGGCGTGAGAGTGCTCTATTTCTCCCTACAGCCACACCCACAAATTTCTCTTCCTTAGCTCTCTGCCACAACCCACACCTACCTCCCTGATTTAAGCAAATAAAATCTGTGAGCATTTCTTCATATATTTATTCGCTTCTTTAATTTCATCCTCTGAGAAGCATGTGTTCATCTCAGATGCC
>NDGN010450070.1:0-12127 GCA_002564285.1 Tympanoctomys barrerae
TGAAATGCAAATTAAAACAACATTGAGATAACATCTCACCCCAGAAAGAATGGCTGTCATAAAACTTGTTTTGATAATTTCTTTCGACAGTACCCTTGTTATACTCATAATTGTGACTCTTTAGTTGTGTGGCGAAGACGGGGTGGATATCAGTCGAAAGAGAAGTGGGTAAGAGAAATGTCACTGGGTAGAAAATAGTAGTTTGAACTCTGGGATTTTTTTCTGGGGTGGTTTTTATAGCTGGGGTACAGGACTAGCATTGAGGGGCTTTGGGAGTACTTGTATAGGTAGGACGTATGCAGATGCATGCAAATATATTTAGAGGTGGAGGGAGGCTGTCAGGTTTTTAGAACCTGTTGATGTATTTGTGCAAAGTCTTGTTTGAATCCTGCAAGTAGAGTTTTCTTAAGGGTTACCCTGGTGTGCCCTTGGACTGTTCTGTTTGCGTTAGACCACTGGCTAATTCTTATTCTTGGATGTACATCTTCTGGCTTCTGTTACATAGGCAGGGAGGTGCAGCAGCTTGGCTAGGAGGTGAGCCAATGAGGGAAAATGGCGAAAAAAGAAGAGCGAGTAGAAAGTAGAGAGAGCCAAAAGGCGTCAGTCAAAGCCAAAAACCTATAAAATGAATGTAAAATTACAAAACAATTCCAATAAAGGTGCAAGAACTCAATGGAAAAAATACAAAGGAAAAGAAAAAGAAAAAACTCAAGCTGATCCAAATGAACAGAGAAGCAAGGTTACTTTAACTGCAACAATCAGAATAAAAACTTTGACGTTGTTATTGCACTAACTAGCATGCCCACACGTTTCCTCTGTACTGGGCTTGCTGTCCCCAGTTACCCTCTGGCGTTAGCATCCCTGCAGTGTACCACTGTGGCCCAGGCCCTTGCCTGCCTGAAGTGAGGCTGTCCCTCCCTGTGAACCTTGTCCTGAATGGAAGCTGTGCTCAGGAGTGACTCATTGCAGGCCCTTGGCGATCTGATTGCCTTCCCTGATGTGGTTGCAAGTGTGGGGAAATGTCTTGGATGTCTTGGTATCCCCCACGGACTGTCTGTCCTCGTGTGTGGCCAGAGGCCGCAACCCTAGGTCCTGCTCACCATCTTTCTCACTGCAGATTTCATCTGTCCCAGCCCTACTTTTAGAAGCCACTCTAGCTTAGCAGAGGGCCCCCTTTACCAGCATGGGACATTTCCTAGGGTTTCATGCCATCTCAGCAGGCCTCCTCTCTGTATCCTTGTAGCTGTCTTGGTAGTTATAGTTATCTATACTTTTTTTTTAAACACATACTAGAATTAATTGATTTATGAATCATATTAGTGTTAGTATAGGATTTGGTGTTTATTTATATATTTACCATTACAAGTAAAGTTATATTTTCTTTTGCTTTTGTATTGCTGTCTGTGTCTTTTCTTTTCACTTGAAGGAGTCTCCTTAACATTATCATAAGGTGGGTATGAATGATAAACTCTCACGGTCTATTTATCTGGAAGTATCTTTTATTTGTTCATTTTCTTTATTTATTATTTTTAAAAATTTATTTATTTGATACAGGGTCTTGCTACACAGTTCAGACTTGTAGTCATTCTCCTGTCTCAGCCTCCCCTGTGCTGGCATTACAGGAGTGTGCCACCAAGCCCAGTTTCAGGGCCTGTATGCTGTACTAGGGGTTGCTAGGCCGGCATGGCATGCGGTACCGGGTATCAAACCTGGGTCCTTGCACTTGCCAGCCAGGTGCTTAGACCACTGACCTATTTCCTAGCCCTATTTGTTCATTTTCAAAGGACACTATTGCAAAATACATTATTTTTGATTGGCAGTTTTTTCTTAATGTGTTCCTTTGAATATATTATCTCCTTTCCTTCTGACTTGTAAAGTTTCTGCTGAAAAGTATGCTGATAGTCTTATGGGAATGCCTATAACAATCCCATCATTTTAAATCAATTTCTTCATGAAGGATTTGAACTCTGAATACAAAAAGAGAAAACATTGACTATGTGGAGACTGATCTCAGCCCCTCAGGAATAGAAATTTTAAGAGCAGGAATCCAAAAGTCACATCTCAAGTAAATAAACACACATGTTGTTTCTTTAGGAAACCACCAGCCCACTGTAATGCATGTGAAAGTTTTCCATAGAGGCATTCCTCTGTCTGAGTTTTTGTAGTGACACAATCCGTTTTATTCTTTCCATTTACCTAGGCACTTAACTTGGACTCCTAAGTCTCAAGAATGGTATTAAGACTGAGGTTACTTCCTAAAAATGTTTCACATACTTTTTGGTCTTTTTTTCCGAGCTGACCAGAGAAAAAGACATATACTTCTTTAGGGCCACCGTTCTTAAAAGAACTGTTTTGTTAGGTATAAGAAAATGTAGTACTTTATAAATACAGTACTTTATTTCTCTCCCAACAGTATAAATACAACCTTTGTTTAAAGGTCACAAAACTAAACACGCTTTTTTATAAAATGCCACTAAATATACTGATTGCCTATTCAGGAACTACCAATTTGTCACTGTCTTCATAGAAATCTTCTAGCAGAGGGGTGATTCCTTGAGACCAGCCCAGGGCAGTCTAACAGAGCATTTTGTTTTTAATTAAAATGGGAAATAAGGAGCTTGTTCAAAAATTTGTCTCCTTCACTTGCCCAAGGTGAGCGTGATAGAGTCTGCTCTAATCCCTGGATAAAACCTTCTTAGTCCGGGCTGTGCTGTGGGGCTCACTGCTGCACGCACAGCTCCACATGCCGCCGAGTCCTGTCATGGTCAGGGTCACTCCTGACCTCCTGCCTTCCTCTCATTTGGTGGTAGGGCTAAGAGACTGTTTTCTCCTTCTTGACATTGTATTAAAGTGGATACCTTCTAAGGTTAGAAGGAACAGGCTTTTTGAGATTAGAACAGCAAGGAAATTACCAAGTACTGGACAGCAAACCTTTGAAATGCAGCAGTTTAGAAGAAAGTTTTCTGGCACTGCATTTTGTACTGTCAAGTTCAGTGCCTTGCCCAACGTAGAGATTGGATTGAATTTTTGAAAGTGGTTTTCCCATACCGTATAATTTACCCATCCAAACCATACAGTTCAGTAGCCTTTAGTGTCTCTGCAGCTGTAAACATGACTGTGATCAGTTTGAGCAAGTTGTCATCGCTGTCAGTAGAGACTGTGCTCATTAGTAGCCTCTCACTGTCTCCTTCTCTCTGACTCTTCCTCTGCAAGGTCATAGGCAAATACTGATGTATGTTTTCCACACAAATTCGCCTGTGGTGGGCATTTCAGTTACAAACGTGAGATGATAAATGTGTGATCTGTTGTGCGTTTTAGTTAGCCTAATATTCTCAAGGTTCATCCATGTTTAGCCTGTGTTAGCATTTCCCTGCTCTTTATGGCTGAGTAATATTCCACTGTTACTTTTACTACATTTTCTTTGTCCTCCCCTCAGTTGATAGTCATTTGTGTCCCACTTTTGGCCCTGTGAGCAACACTGCTGTGCATATTCATTTACACGTGTTGTTGTTGTTGACCTTTGTTTTCTTTTCTCTTGGGTAGACACATAGGAGTAAAACTGGTAGTATACTAATTCTGTTTAAGAGTTTGAGGAAGTACCTTACTGGCTTCCAGAGGAACTGCTTTATGTTCCTACCAGCTGGACGTGAGCTTTCTAATTTCTTCACATCTGACACGTCTTTCAGTTTGATTGTAGCTTTCCCCTTAAGTGCGAAATGGTATCTTTTGTGGTTTTGTTTATTTATTTAGTATTTAGTACAGGGTCTACAGGCTTTCACTACACAGATCAGACTCATAGTGATCCTCTTGTTTTCAGCTTCTCGTGTGCTGGGATTACAAGCCTGTATCACCATGTCCAGTCTCAATCACTGTCTCAGCGCACCCCAGGGGTGGGAGTGGGGCTGGCACAGCATCCCGTGTATCGAATCCCCGTCCCTGAACCCTGGTCCCTGTGTCTGCCTAAGCAAGTGCTTTAATCCGCTGAGCTATCTGGCCAGCCCTCCTTTGTGAAGGTTTTGATTTGTATTACATTATGGCCAATAATGTTAACCATATATTCTTGTTTTTGATCACCACTTTTTTATCTTTTGGAGAAATGTATATTTAGATTTTTTGCTAATTTTAATGGAGTTATTTGTATTTTCTCTACTGAGTGTGAGAATTCTTTATCTATGCTGGATGCGTCCCTTATTACACAGATGCTTTGTAGAGATCCCTACCTCCATCTCATAGTTTATCCTTTCAGTGTCTTTATGTTGCCTTTTGAAGGACAAATGTTTTTTTTTTTTTTTAAAAACTAAATCTACTTTCTATTTGGTGTTGGTGCTATTAGTATCATAACCTAGAAAGCTTTGCCTAACTCAATGTTATACATATTCTTAAAGAATTCTATAGCTTCAGCTGTTTTTATTATATATTTATTTATTTATTTTTAGACGGGATCTTGCTATGTAGTCCAGGCTGACCTTAAACTCCCTGTGTAGGGGCTGGGAAGATAGCTTAGTGGGATAAGTGCCTTCCTGGCAAGCACAAGGTCCTGAATTTGAGCCCTAGTCCTGGAAAACAACAACAACAACACCTCAATATATAGTCCACACTGATCTCAAACTTGTGGCAGTCCTCCTGCCTGAGCCTCCCAAGTACATGCCTATATTTTATACTCTGAGCATTTACTTTGAAGATAACAATATGTAATGTAATAACTTCATTAATTTCCTGTTCTCTTGTTTTAAAATTCTATATTATTGGTTTTGTTTTTTTCTTTTTAAAATTAAAATTTTTAGAAAGGACAGATGATCTAAGATAGCCTTAAAAAATAGGTGTTATTTTTAAGTGTTCTAATTCATTCATTATCATATTACCTCATTGAGTCAAGAAAAAAAGAAATAATAGATTGCTTTATAGTTTGCTTTATTTCAGAACAAGTCATAATGAAGATACCCTTTAAATTCATCTTAGGTACCAAATCTGATTCCAGTTTTAATGTTCAAATTAGGAAGACCACTGGAGCCTGTATTATACAATGATATACTGTATACTTTACCTATGCTTGGTGTTCATAAGGTTAGTATATTAACCAGTTTATGTGTGTGTGTGTGTGTGAGAGAGAGAGAGAGAGAGAGAGAGAGAGAGAGAGAGAGACAAGTCTCAAGTGGTACATGAAATTCTCTATTGTATTATGAAATTTTAAGGTCTAAATTTGCCATGATCACTACTTCCCCATATTTGACAGCAGGTCATGTCTAAAACCAGAAGTATTTGTTATAATATTTAAAAAATATTCCATTAAGATCACTTCATATCCAAGCTTTCATACCAACAATTCTGAGAGTAGGTGCTCTGCTCCCAGAATTTGGTAGGTAGCTTTTACTGAATGGTCTCCTATCATTTCAGAAGAGGTCATTACTTCAGTAAGCTTTCATTTCAGTCTGTATCACTCAATATGATGGTTAAAAATGCTTTTGGCAAACTTGAGATTGGTTACATTAACATGTATAAAACATGTTAATGTTTTAAACATTTACATGTATAAAAAGTTTCTTTAACATTTTCCTAGGTGTGTATTGGACAGATTCTGCGAGTAATCCAACTGCTTGGGACCTCACCTCAGCTGAGACCTGTCACTGTGCGCCTGCTGACAGCTTTGTGGGAAAAGCAGGTGAAATGACGTGTGCATTGAGTGTTGAACATTGTTCTTTCGTCAGAAGACAGTTACTGTGCATGATCGTGCTTTTAGTGATATGAGTGAATGTATTAATGATTGCACTGAGAAATTGTGATATTTGATCTAAAATTCAGCCATTTGTGATTAGCTCTAAGAAAAAACTGAGAATATAAAATAATCTTAATTCTATAGTGTATCTTTCATTTTGTGAGGAAGTAATAGAAATATGTGATTGGATCCTTTGCAATTAGGATGAGATTTAGCCATTTCTTTTTTTATGAGATGGGTATATAAGAAAATCCTCAGTACTCACAACTACTTTCTTTTAGATTAGAGGAAATTATAATTTCCCACGCAAATGTGGGATTTAGAAGTACAAATGCTGCATACAAACAGATAATGATTGCTCAAATTGGGAAATTCTTTTTGTGTGTGTGAACCATCTCATTAGGACCGTGTGTATCCTGAGCTGCAGCGGTTCATAGCCATGTCCGATGTGCCTTCTCTCAGTGTGAGCAAAGAGCTCCGGTGGGAGAAACTGATCGCGAAAGCAGCATCCATCAGAGACATATGTAAGCAGAGGTGAGATGTGGCTAATTCTTGGGGATATGCAGGAATAAGTTATTTTTAATTCACATTTGCTGATGGTAAAATTAGGTACTATGGCAAGTAACTCTGAGGAAAAGGTATGTCTTTCCTTTCAGGTCCAGTCTTACATAGATTCATAGGGTAGTTATGTATGCATCCCATTGTGGATAATGATTTAGTATTACAGTAAACATGTGACATCATGTTTTCTATTTTTCATCATATAAATTCTTAGAAACTAGGCATAATCATAAATTGCTATTTCTTATATATAAGGTGTGCATTGTTACTATTAGGAGCTTTAGGCAAGGCCTTATTTGTGCTTCACTGTATGGAAATATTAAGAATTATATCAAGGATGGAAATGACATTGAATTTCCTCCTATTTTATGTTTTAGGAGAATATGAAGCTCTTGATTATGGTTTAATAGGGTGGAGCAGACAAGACTGCAGTAGCGCAGCATAGCCCTTCCTTGTCCACATGCTCCTGCCTTTCTGGGTGAGGTAAGGGCATCTGTAGAGGAGACAGAGTGATGGGGATTTGGCAGTCCTGCAGCATCCTGTGCTGGCTGGGCCTCTGTGCCGCAGAGTTCCGGGAGCCCCATTCTCCTCCTGTCCATGCTGCTGTGTGGATGGTGCTCAAGGCGGTGCAGTAGTAGGGAGGCCCAGATACTCACAACATGGGTGATAACATTTCACGTAAAATCTTGGACCTGGGCCCTAGTTGTCCTGCCTTTTTTCTGAGTTTTGGTCCTTCTGCAATGCCAAAGGAATCTCATTCTAAATTATAGAAAGCTGCAGTTGTGCATCCATGATCCAGGAGCTTGGATTTTATTGAGGACTGGCATGGAGACAAGTCAGAGTGTTAGCTGATGTTGTCATTGTGCAAACTTGAGGTTGAGGTTTAGGTCATGTTGTATATCACATGTACCAGTCTATTATTTTTTCAGTGTTTCTTTTAGTTCCTGCCTCGGATACATCAAATGTGTCCAGTTTTGGAAAGTTATTTCCATTTATGAACTGTAAAACCATAGAATCCTATGAAGTAATTATATCGGTTGACTTTTTGTTATCTAAAGTATTGTATTTTATTGAGGAATTCAGAGAATACATTGGTGTAACTATGGAGTGAAAGGTTTCAGGGGTTGTACAATATGTATGGACGCGATGGGAGAGCAAGAGCAGGCAGTGGTGGAGGGGACAGTACCCAGCATAGTACCTGGCATGAAGTAGGCATCTTCTGACCACAAATTTATGCTTTCTTTGTGTGTATCTGATGAGAGCAACAAACAGGCGTAATTAGCTGTGTCTTTACTTTTTTTTTTTTTTTTTGGTGACACCAGGGATCGAACTCAGGACTTTGCACTTGTCAGACAGGCGCTTATGCCGCTGAGTTATATCGCCAGTCCTGTACTAAAATTCTTAATGTGTGTTCTTTCAAGCATTTTTATAGATTTGAGTTTTTCTCAATTCAGACAGTTGGATCAGTTTGAAGAGAGTATTAGCTTTGTTAAAAAGCATTTTTGGATAATATTCCTATATATCAGTGTGCACTGCAGAGCAAGAAAGTAGAAATGATCAGGATGTACAATTTTGAAGAAAACATATGGTATTAGTTGGAACGATTAGTTGGATAAAGGGTAGAGATTAACATTGATGCCTTTCATTCAGACAAAAGATCTGCTTCTAATTTAGCTCTTCACTTTAATTTTGTCTTTTAATTGTCATTTATCGCAGGCCCTATCAGCACGGTGCGGATATGCTGGCAGCTATTTCTCAAGTGCTGAATGAATGTACCAAGCCTGATCAGGCTACCCCAGCAGCCTTGGTGTTACAAGGTCTTCATGCGCTCTGCCAAGCTGAGGTAAGGGTGTTTGGATTATTTTGGATAGCTTTGAAGAAAATGTTTTGTAAAACTCTACAAAAGATAACTACAAAGATGTAAGATTAACTTTAGAAAACTGGAAATCTGAATATTAATTCTCAGACAGTTTGGTTTGGCAGAATAGGCAGGACCTTACTTGAAGAATACTTTCTAGAAGAGTCTTAAACCATCTTCTCATGTAGACATTCATTAGACTCAAAAAAGGTTACTTTCAGTGTATCCTTGTTCTTCTTCATTTTTGCCAAGATAAGAAGGAACTTTATATTCATAGAATATGGTTATATTTATTTCTTAATTTTGGAGTTAGAGGATCTTAGAATTAGGTAAGATCAGGAAATGGTCATGGGCTGTTTGCACTGTCATAGCCAATAAAAATTACTATTGGCTTGAAGATTAGTGAAGAAATCTTTCTTCCCTAATGATTAGTTTTGGTATAGTGGATGAAGGTTAGAACTGAATTTTAGATTGTACTCAGAATTATAATACAGCAGAGAATCTAATATTTTGAAGAAATACAGTAATCACATCAAAGCTCATTCATTGACACACTCTAAATTTTTAACACAGTAAACATGCATGCTGTAGTTTTTAAGTGAGACTAAATGGAATTCTTTCATGTTCAGATTGTGCTAGTTATGGCTGATAATGGAAGAATGGTACAGTAATACAAATAACAGCTGTAATACTGAATGTTTATATGACCATGTCTGTGTGGCAAATACTTTTCATGTGCATTCCTCAACTACTTTGCAGCAAGGGAGTTAACACCATTTTATAACTAAGGAAAGTAAATCTCAGAAGTTATATGTTTACTTCAGATCTTAGTATGAGAATAAACTTAAACTCTAAAAATTGACTTTTTTTGGGCTGGGGAGATAGCTTTTCAGTCTAAGCATCTGCCTGACAAGTGCAGTAACCTGAGCTCAATCCCTGGTCCTGCATGCTGTGCTGGCCCTGAAACCCCGGGTGTACTGTGCCAGTGGTCAGGGTAGCGCACACCTATAATCCCAGTGCTGAGGAGGCCGAGACAGGAGGGTGCCTAGAAGTTTGAGCTGTGTACCAAGACACTATATCAGTAAATAACAATAATGATAATGAAATAATGTTAAATATTAAATTGACCTTTTTCTTTTTTTTTCTTTTACTATTTTGGAATATTTCCTTTTTATAGTTTTTTTTCTTGATATCAGTGACTCCATTCTGAAATTAACTTCCCCCAATAAACAGTAATTTCATCTTATTATTTTCATAGACATTAACATTAATTGTGGTTAATACTGGAGATAAAAACAAGTTACTTGATGTGGTAGAAAGTATCTTTGATTTTAGTATTTAACCTCACAAAGCATTTGTTTTTCACATGAGAATAAAAGGAGATTACATACAAAAAAGATGGAGAAAATATCTGCCCATTATAGATGCTTTTTATATGCTGAGCTTTCTTCTGATGAATTGGTACCTAAATGGATATAATCAGTGCTGTCACGGAGGTTATAAACAATTTCTCTTTCCCTGCTTCTTATGTAATATATGATAGTCATTTCATTTCTTCTACCAACTAGTACTCTGTCCCTTCACTGCCAGAGTTATTGCTACTTCATTGTGTACTTAAAGGAGACTATTTAGAGTGGTTGAGTATTTCAAATCCTTTCTCCTAATCCAAACCATTAACAACAAATATACCCTGGAGCACATTGTGTTATCCTAGGACTTTACTTCTCATATTTCTTTGTTCTCTGGAAGAATTCAGAAATACATAGATACTTTATTTAACAAAGCCCATCTCTTATTTTATACATCATATTCCATTGTTTGCTTGGCTAAAGACATTTCTCTTTCCCATGGTATCTTCACATTTAATTTAATGTTAAAATCATGTTAGGCATTGCTTGTAACATACATGTAATATTGTGAAGTCCAGCTCCCGCATACTTCTAAAAATAAAAACTCCCTTTTAAGAAATTTCAATTGGTATGTTGCGAATGAAATGAGAATTGACTATGTTGTCTATCCACCAGTAGCTGTTAGCTCCCTTAAATTCTTTCTATAATAGGATGAACACTTATAAATAATCAACCAATACCATTAATCAGCATCATTTTATTTTTTAAAAATGCTGATTTCCTTATCTTTTTTTCCCCTTTTTACATCTGCATTTGTTAACTAGAAGGTAAACTTTTTTTTTTTTTTTGGTGCTTACTACAGGTAATTATGTGCTATATAGCATATTTTCTTTATAGATATTAGAAGTGTCCACATTAGTGGTATATGTTGAAGGTAATTGTATTATTGTTAATTTTGGTAATGAAGTATTTTTTTTTAAGTTTGGTAATGAATAGCTTTATGTGACTCTAAATAAGGAAAAATAATATAGTTCCCCATGATGAGCCTTGATGGTGGCAATGTATATTTCTGTTTTAAGGGTTTCCAAGCTTGAAGTGTATGATTTGATTACTTGTGAAGCTACTGCTGTTGTGTTCTCAGTTCAGAAGGTTGTACTAGGCTGTGCTTACTAATTTGGGACTAGCCTTTTGTTTTTTGGCTCATGTACTATCCTCAGAAGTCAGCATATATCCCATGAGGCCATTTAGACTGTCTCCTAATGATACCATATGTGAAGCATTGTTGTAGCCACTGGCTTCAAAAATGAAAAAAAATTCTGTAGAATTAGAAATCCGTTTCCCAGCAACATTTGGTAGTTATCTGTCTACCCATTACTCTTTAGATCCTTAATCAAATAGTGTTAGTACAGAAATATAGCCTAAAATAACAAAATAGAATAAATCAATAAGGATAAGTGAGTAAACAATAACCCTAGCTTTGAGAAAGTACCTCAGTTAGAAAACCATTTAAAATTGGATTTTACAGCAGAGCACAGCAGCCAGAGTTTGATCCCTGTGTGCCCTGTTGGCCCTGTCACCAGGGTGCGTTGAAACAGCGATTGAGACTGGGTGTGGTGGTATGTGCCTGTAATCCCAGCACTTGGGAGGCTGAAAACAGGAGGATCACTATCAATCCCATCTGTGTAGTGAGACCCTGTAAACCCTGTGGACCCTGTCCTAAATACATTAAAAAAAAAAAAAAAAAAAGTAAAAAAAGAAAAAGTGGATTTTACAGGGCTCTACTAATCTTGCTTAGGAGAGTTGTGTGTTTCCCCCTTAAGCTTGATAAGGGACTCTTCAGTTTGTTTAAAAAAAAAAATGTATTTTTCCTTGTTAGAGTCAGATTAAACTTATAATTCTAGTGTTTACATATTTACATGGCTACCAATGAGAGATTATATTTTTTAAAGGATGGATTCTGATTGCCACATTTGTTAGGCTAAAGATTGTGTTTCCAGCATTTGGTGCTACTTTGCTAAATATAGTAGAGTGTTCTAGGAATCTTGGCAGACCATAAAGATGAGGAAGTAGCTTGTCAGTTTAGGGTTGGAAAAGAGAAATTTGTTCCTTTTTATGTATTTAGTACAGGATCTCCAGGGTCTCGCTACACAGATCGGACTCCCAGTGATCCTCCTGTTTTCAGCCTCCCAAGCGCTGGGATTACAGGCACGCATCACCACACCCCGTCTCAGTCGCCATCTCAGTGCACCCCTATGGCAGGACCAGCACCACACACCTGGGATCAAATCCCAGTTACTACATCTGCTTAGTCTGCTGAGCTATCTGGCGGGCCCTGAGAAATTTATTCTTAATACTATAGACATGTGCATTTGGACTTCATAAGTTTCTTTTTAACGAAAATGTATTTTGAAATATTACAGCTAATATTTGCTGTGTACCTATTGGGAATGTGGACATTTTATGAGATACGGATCATAAAATTACATTATATAGTAAAGAAATAGTAGCTCTGGAAACTTAAGTTAACTTTAAGACACATGGTTTATACAAGTAAGACAGGAGTCTCATGTTCTTTTGTAATCTTTTTTAAAAAATTTTATTGAGAAACAAATATCAATGAGACAGTTTCACAATTGATTAATAGGA
>NDGN010450136.1:0-12859 GCA_002564285.1 Tympanoctomys barrerae
AGCCAGCCCCGCCCCTGGTGGGCTGAGCTGGCCACACACACACACACACACACACACACAAAAGAATAAATAAGTAAATAAATAAAAATTTTAAAAAATAAAATAAGAATGAAAACTACTGCAGGAAGACCTGAGGAGTTGTCACAGCCAAGAGGACCCTGGGAAGACACCACCGACTGTCACGAGGAATGCTGAGAAGGGAAAGCTAAGGAAACCTGAATAATGTGGGGATTTTGGTAATAATTTATTCGTTATTCCTTCTTGGGTTCATTAATCATAAGTGGTGTTACAGACTCTGGTGGTAACAGTGGGCACCGTGTCTGGATGTGACCAGGAGGCCAGCTACACAGGGCCAGGCAGGCAGGGAAGCACAGTTCCCAGCACAAACAGGGTGACCGCTGGCCATGACGACCCGGGAGAAACGACAGTAAGCAGCCGTCTGGGACAGAATTGTCCCACCAAGTGACTCAGCGGTGCCTGTGTGCCTGTGGCGCAAGATGGAGGAAAACCCCACGACTGAGATCAGGAGGAAGCCACCAAGCAGGCCTGCAGGTAGCCTACCCGGCCTCCGAGCTCTCAGGGCACGCTGGCCAGCGGGCTGGCACGGAAGACCCTGGCGGAGCGCAGGGCCTTGGGGACCATGGAAGGACGTCCCAGGACGAGGGGCCTCCGCTCAGAATGCAGCAGCAGCGTTCAGCCTCTGTGTGCGTGGGTCCTGGTGACACAGGAGGCTCAGGTTAGGGGACGCTTGGTGGGTGTGCAGCGCCTGTGCAGCTCTTCTACAAGTCGGAGTACATCTTATTTAAGCATTTTTTTAAATCAAAAGAGGAATTAAGATGGTACACTAAAAATATCTCTAAAGCAAAACCTACAGATTTCCAGATTTTTACATTTTAGGCATTTCTAGTTCATAGCTCTTAAAATTTTTCAGATATTCATATAGTGATATGGATATCTTTTTCTTTTTCTTTTCTTTTCTTTTTCTTTTTTTTTTTTTTTTGTGAAACCGGGGATTGAACTCAGGCCCTTGCACTTGCCAAGGAAGTGCTTATTCTACTGAGTCACCTCCCCGGCCCCATAGACATCTTTAATATGTGTGCTAGATGTGACCCAACAATGTAGTCAGTATTTCCTTTTGTGTGTGTGTGTGTGTGTGTGTGTGTGTGTGTGTGTTTGGTACCAGGTCTCACTACACAGATCGGACTTGTAATGATCCTGTTTTCAGCCTCCCCAGCACTAGGATTGTAGGTGTGCAACACCACGCCCAGCACTAGGATTGTAGGTGTGCAACACCATGCCCAGACTTGGTGCTGGCTCAGCACATCCCGGGCGTAGGGCCATCTGGCATGGGGGACCAGGTCCCTGCCTTTGCCAAAGCAAGTGCTTTGTCTATTAGGCTAGCTCTCCGGCCCAGCATTTCCAGTTTTGGGACATGATTACAGCAAAAGACACAGTAAACCCCCACTCAGAACCCTCCTCCTTGGTTCAAATACTCCTTACTCTTAACCACTTTCGAAGCAGTTCTGGAAGTCCTCTTTTGGAGTGTCTTTGGTTGCCCCCTTGCAGCTCCTTTAATGTCTTAGATCTATTAAAAACCTTTCCCCCCTAAAATAAATAAATAAATAAAATAAAATAAAAACGTTTCCCTTTTCGTGGTCATTTTGACTTTGGGGAAGAGCTGAAGTTGCGCAGTGCAGATCTGATGAAGAAGGTGGAATCGGGCACACTGTGATGTCTTAATGAGCCTGCCTTTCTGCTGGCACCCAGAAGCAACATTCACTGCGTTTTTGATCATATCCTGTAAAGACACTCAAGAAATAGAACTTCAGAACTGTTCTAGAAAGTGGTGAGAAAGCCAAGCATGGTGGTCCATGCCTGTGATCCCAGCATTTGGGAGGCCGAGGAGGGAGGATCCCTGGGATTTCAAGGCCAGCCTGGGCTATACATCATCTAGTAAGTTCAAAGAAGTCCTGTCTGAACTATCCAGCAAGACCTTGTCTCAGAAAGCAAGTGGCAAGAGTGGTGGGTGAGTTTTGCTGGAGGCAAGGGAAAAGATTTGAGGGGCATTCATGGCAGTGTATAAAAATTACTGTAATTTTTTTTTTTTTGAGACAGGGTCTCATAGTTCAGGCTGGCCTTGGACTTGAACTCATGGCAGTCTTCTTGCCTCAGCCTCCCAAGTGCTGGGATTACAGCCATGTACCACCACACATAGTTGGTGATAATTTTTTAAATTTATAAACATTTACCATATATTTTTATTGCCCTTTGTATAACTAAAAAGTACTGATTTGATTAACAAAATACCTTGCAAAGTTTTCTAAGAGCTAAATGGTTACATTATTATATTATTATTGGTACATTGTCGTATTGCTACATTGTTACACATTATCATGGCTACATTGTTCTATTACATTATTGTTTTATTATTACACTGTTACATTTGTTAGTTTCCCCCTTGCTTTCATTGGCTTGACTAGTAGGAGGCTAGATTAGGCCAGCTACCTGTATATTAAGTACTGACTAAATGCCTCCTGGTCTAAGCAGCTCTTTGGACTAGCTCACCCCCCAGGAGGCTACAGGGTGCTGCTCTGCCACAGTGGCACCAGCGCAAACTGCCCCAAGCATCTGCGCCACCGTCCTCAAGCTTCCCGGTTCACTCTTTCTGGGCAGAGGACCCTGTACTGTCTAAATGGATATTTCAAGAAGTAGGGAAGTCTGGGAGCTTAACTGTCATCCATCCCTCTTTGAGTTGCTGATGTTCTGCACGTTCATGAGCCCTCCTTGTCCTTGGTAGCATGTGTGACTCTGAGGACTGTTGATGTCCCCTTCCTCTGTGGGGACAGCACTGGCACAGTGGGACTTGCGGGGGCGGGGGCAGGTGCAGCTTGTGCCCCTGCCATCCTCTGGTCATCCATCCTCTGGTCTAACCCAAGGCTCCAGTTTTAGCATCTCTGCCTCCAGGCTCCCGGGCTGCGGGGAGCTAGCCTCGACCCTGAGGGCAGATCCAAGGCAGATCCAGGGTCCGCACTGCCCTGGCCATAGCTGCTTCCTCGCCACACCCGAGTCCAGCCGTGTGAACCTACAACCTCTACACAGGCTCTGGCTTTTCTGCAATGTTTGGCCCCCTTGGCTCGCTTTGCATATGTTGTTAATTTGGATTG
Organism: Tympanoctomys barrerae; assembly: GCA_002564285.1. Lineage (NCBI taxonomy): Eukaryota > Metazoa > Chordata > Mammalia > Rodentia > Octodontidae > Tympanoctomys > Tympanoctomys barrerae. Next base: position 3,165 of record NDGN010450136.1, read on the forward strand.
ATTCATGGGTTAGATGAGGAAGATTCTAATCATTCCAAGAAATTATCATCCAAGAAGGAAAAGATTATTAGAATATACAGTTGCTGTACAAGAAAGAAAAGCAATAGTTGACGAGAAATGCAGACAAACGGCATTCGGGGAGGAAGGCCTTCAGACTTGCCGCGCTCTTCTGGGTTGCGATTGGTTGGCTGGTCGTTGGTACGAGGACTCTAGCTCGGACCTTGCGCTTGCCAGGCAAATGCTGCCCCACTGAGCTATATCCCCGGTCCTCTTGTGAGGTCGCTAGCTCATGGTCATGCTGTCACGTCTCTCCACCCGCCCAGCACATGGCACATGGTGGCAGGGCTGCCAGTCACTGACAAGGCAGCATTTAGTAAGAGGCACTTCCAGAGTCTGCCAGGGCTTTAGTCACACTTGAGTTACTCTTCTCCTCTGGCTTTAGGAGGTGACTTAGCTTCTCCTGGCCTCAGTTTCCTTTTATGTCACATGAAGAAATGAAGGTTTACTATCCCTCAAGGTTACATAGGTCAGATGAGGAGGTTGTCCTGAGACCTGGCCACGCTCAGCACTCAGGTGTTCATCTGCTCCTGTTAGAGGAGTGCATGGCGTTTGCACCTGAGACTGCCTTGAAGTTGGACGAGGAAAAGAGCAGCACTTTAAAGCCATCGAGTGTGGGACGGCGGGCTGCAGACGGCGGCTGCGCCCTCTCCCTACATGGAAGCAGGGTGGGGGTCAGTCACGGGAAGCCAGACTGGCTGCCAAGCTGCCTGGACCTGACCCTCGCTGGGGAGAGGCCCTGAAGCTAGCCCTGTGGCGGGCACAGGAGTGGTGGCACCCGCGTGTGGGTCAGGCCCAGGAGTGGTCAGAGTTGGAAGAACCTGGCAGTGACCCCAGAGCATGCCCTGAAATAGAGAAACCAGTCAGCCTGGTTTCCACCATGAGGAATAGGTGTCAGCTCTGTCCAGAGGCGGGAGGTCAGCTCCACGTGGGCTCCTTGACACTGATTTTGCTAATTCTCATGTACACTAAAGCCATTTTATTTCTTCACAGTTGTTTGCCATTTAGTCTAAATCTTCCAAAGTACACACATCTCTGTGGGCTGATCAGAGCTGTCAAGGAGGCCACCTGAGAGTGTCATGGCACTGAGCCGGAGGACGGGCAGGGAGTGAGTAGGGAGGCCGTCACATGGAGCTGGCCAGAAAGAGGGCGCCACTCTGGCCTCAGTCACAGCCCTGGAACAGAGACATGGGGCTTGACTTCCAGTCCCGCAGCCCACTGATCCGCAGGGCAGGGCGACTGGAGCAGCTCTAGGCATCAAGGAGAAGGAAAGGTATTGGGCGGGAGATCCGGGGCAAGGGCAGTATGGCGGGTTAGACTAGGCTCAGGGGCAGACCCTTGGGGCAGAGCCCTGTGGGTTGCTTGGAGCTTCGTCTTTGTTTCCGGCATCTGACTCCAGTAGAGGTGCATCTGGCACATCTGTGAGGGTGCATAAGGACAGTGGGGAGCCAGGAGCCCAGGGAGCAGGGTGTGTGCTGAGCTGGCGATGGCCTCCGAGGAGAGAATGGGTGGACTAGAGATTCGGGCTGGGTGGAGACCGCGAGGGCCCAGGTTTCTGCCGGGTTGGTTGGAGCAGGTGCTGGTAGCTTCTCTATAAACCCCACAATGCGTTGTCCTTATTTTTGCTTAAATTGTCAGCTTTCATACAGAGATCTGAGTAGTAAGGAGACATCAGGTGTGTTTGTACACAAAGTGCTGACCTTTAATGCGTCCCTGCAGAGCTGTGTGTTTCAGGGACACTCAGCGCCCGGAAGAAGCTTCCTGAATGTGCTTCCAGGTTTCCGATGGCTTGTGGCTTACTAGTGTGTAGAAATGAAGTTCCTTTGTTTTTGTTTTATTAGCGCTGTATTTGCGACCTTGCTAAACTCCTTTCTAGATCTGAGAAGTTTTCCTAGATTCTTGGGTATTTTCTCTAAATAATCATGCCACGTGTAAGACAGCTCTGGGTTTTCTTTTCATAGTCTGATCCTTCACTATTTCTTTGCCTTTTGCACCGGCTGGGTCTTCCAGCAAAGAATCAGTGCCTGTGGCTGGGCGGGTGGCGCACACCTGTAATCCCAGCACTTGGGAGGCCGAGGCAGGATGACCACCGTGCGCTAGAGGCCACCCTGGGCTACGTGGTGAGACCCAGTCTCAAAGAAAAGAAAAAAGAAACAACAAACAATCCATGTTTTCCAGTTAAGTTGTTAGCAGTTTTTGTGTGTGCTTTTCATCCGCAGAAGAATTCGGTCTTATTGCTGATACCTTGTTGGTTTGCTTTTTTCAGCAGAAGACTCAGAAGGTGGCGTTTACATGCGATTCATGAGGTCCCACAAGTGCTATGACATCGTTCCAACTAGTTCCAAGCTTGTTGTCTTTGATACTACATTACAAGTAAGTCCACCCGTTTCTGTGAACTTTTGTGGTGTGTCGCGGGGCCTGCGGGAACTGAAGTGCAGCCGCAGCAGCCGGTGTCTCTGGAGTCCTTTCTGTCTCTCGCACAGGGCTGAGGCTTTGTCTAAATTCTCCATCTCCATGGCAACTTACAAGGAACGTGCTGTTACTGTCGTCTTTGTGCAGATAAGGAAACTCAAATTCCAGCTCGAGCATAAGTCCGTTTTAGCTCCCAAATTCTAGAACGGAAGGATTTCATCCACAGAGCCCGCGCGTGGCAGGGTCAGGACAGCCTGTCTGCAGCCAGGGTGTGGCTGGATACAGCCTAATGGTCCTTGGTTGTTCAGTAGCGTATCAGATAAATATTTGAACTAAAATTAGCTAAAAAGAAGAAAATACTAGCTGGGTTTGGTGGCTCAAGCCTATAATCCCAGCACTGGGGAGTCCAAGGTGGAGGATTGCCTGAAGTTGAAGGCTGGCCTGGACTACTTAGTGAGTTCCAGGCCAGCCTGTACTATGTAGCAGGTCACTGTCTTAAAGATTAAAAAAGAAAGAGAACACTAAGGTGGGTAGTCTCTGGAGAAAGAACTATTGATATCATTTAGCAAAAAAAATTGAACCTGACCAGTTTGCTGTTAAAATCTTATTTCTCGCGGTCACTTTAAATCAACATGACTTATAATCACATGTGAAAAGTCCTGAATAATACACTCAATGTAATGGTTAAGCTACACTCCGTGTAACAGCATCAGGCTATAAACATGTACACCTCTCCCTGGTGCTTTGCTTTTTTTTTTTTTTTTTCCTCCTGTCTTTAATGCAGGGTCTCACTATGCTGTTCAGGCTACCCTTGAGCTCACTCTGTAGCCCAGGCTGGTCCAGAGGTCACAGCGATCCTCCTGCCTCAGCCTCCCCCCACCCCACCCCCGAGTGCTAGGGCTGCAGGCCTGTGCCACACGCCTGGCTTGCCCTCTTGTTTATATATGTGTGTGTGCATTGTTGCCAGTAAGTCAGCAGGTAAGATCATCTTAATTCACCTTCCCCAATAGACCCTGAGCCAGGAACTCTAGGTGGTGGCTATAAAGGTTGTGCTCCCAGGAGAAGCCATGCAGGCACAGGAGAATCAGAGGGGCCAGGAAGGCGGCCTGCCCAGGGTCTCTCCAGCAGCTCTGGTGAGGCTGCTGGGGCTCAGCCAGAGCCCTGAGAGGCCCTGGGCTGAGCGGCACTCCCTGGCGTTCCTCTCAGCCTCCTCTCTTCTCCAGCCCTGCTCTGGCCCTATCTGCATCCCTCAGCTGTGGATTGCAGACAGCGGAAGGGGGTTTGCTTTTGGTTAATTGCACTTTCTTGTTGTGTGGAAGTAAAGTTGATCTTTGCAAATTGGCTTTTTGCGCTGTGACTTCGTTAAACCCTGTGGACCAAGTAACCTTCAGGGTCCCTTTTAAGCCCTTGGATTCCTTAAATTTTTGATGCAAAGATGACTATCATAGTAAGGAATGAAAGTCATTTTTAGAAATGTGGTCTGTACAGTTGTGACTACAAAATTCAGTCAATAGCTAACCATTCTGATTTCCCAAAATAACGGGACTCCTAGTCAACCCATCTCACCTTCACCCCATGCCCTAAAAGGCTTCCCTTTGTTTTTGTTTTTGTTTTTTGGTTTTTTGTGGTCCCGGGGTTGGAACTCAGGACTCTGCACTTGCCGGGAAAGCACTTATTCTACTGAGTTATCTCCCTGGGCCCAAAGGCTTCCCTTTGGAAGTAGCAGGTCTCTTGACCCTTGGTGTTTCTGCCGACGGAAGAATGACAGATAATTTGACTTTAACCTGGCTTTTCCTTGCCATGTGGCTCACTTTCTTGAGAATTTAGAATTGAGTAGACTGAGTAAAACGTGAAAATTGATTTTTCTGGACACCAGAGGTCACAGATCCTGTAAATGTGACTTCTATAACCACAGACGCCACGTGCGTCCGCTCGCCGTCCCAGAAGTTGCTCATCCCATGGGTCTCTAGGCTAGCACAGAGCTGAAATCTGTCCCCCTGGAAATGGAGCGAGCAGTTGGCATTGGTTTAAGCAAAGTGACGGAGGTCTTTGAAGAGTTGAGTGCCAAGGTATCGTCAGCACACCCTGAGAACTAAGAGGGCAGACAGGAAATGACACAGGGCACCAAAGCACCAAAACAACCTGTCACCAAGAGCCCAGTTAAATAAATTGTGGATTGAGTGTATCAAAGAATGCCCCATAGCCATTAAGAAGAATGAAAAAAAATGTTTGTTGAAAATATACTTATTTTATTTTTTGCTGTACTGGGGGTTGGACCTAGAACCTTACACAGACTAGGCAAGCGCCCTCCCTTTGTGCTAAATCCCTGGCCCATTTTAAAGTTTTTCATTTTGAAACAGGGTCTCCCTAAATTGTCCAAACTAGGCTCGAACTTACCATCCTCCTGCTTCCAGCTTCCCAAATAGCTGGGATTATAGTCATGCCACTGCGCATGATGAGAATTTTACACACACACACACACACACACACACACACACTGCAGAATAGTACACACCCTGACCAGGTCATTATGAAGGTGTGCAGCATCCAACATGTAACTCACTCAGAGTTTATGAGACTTTTTTTGTATCAGGGATCAAACTCAGGACCTTGCACTTGCCAGGCAGGCGCTTGAGCCACTGAGCTGTCTCCCTGACCCTATCGGACTCTTAAAGGAACAAAGATGGCTGTTTACAGGGAGGCTGGCAAAGGAGACGTTCAGAGATCAGAGAACAGATCAGACAGAAAATTATAAAACCAGAATTGAGCTGCCCCGAGGGAGGCGGAAGTGCATTTTTGTACCCACCTTTTCTGTTTCCATCTCCAGGCTCTCGAGAGCCCAGGTCCACACTGTTTGGGCCATGCATTCCCCCTACATTTCTACAGAAGCAGCGCCAGCCTGTCTTTCTGGTCATCCCTCAGTCCTTGGACATGAAAATCAAGTGACAGGGCGACATTTGGCCTGCTGGGCACTGTCACCTGCGTGTCCTGGTGCTGCTGTGCAGCGCCAGTGCAGCCCATGGTGAGAACCGCCTAAGGACTAAGCCGTCGCCCGTCGCAGCTGCTGAGACTGGGGCCCAGGCAGAGAGGGGACGGCATGGCACGGGCGTGAGCCTTTGGGGCAGGCTGCTCCGCCGCATAGCACAGACATGCCGCACGCCCACAGTGCAGACTGGGGCCGGGACCCCACGCTGATGGGCACATCAGGCTGCAGGCACTGTGTTCCCTGTCCCCTATGTAGCCATTCGGTCTCCAGCAGGGACTACCAGTAAGTCAGAAGCTGTCTCCAAAGGCAAACTCCATCTGCCAGAGAGAATGCCTGCGTTGTGTTCCCTGGAAGTTCCCTGTTGCGCTCGCTGAGCTGGTCGGGCCTGAAGGCCCTGGGAAGCACAGAGGGCCTGATGCAGCCTGTTCTTGCTCTGGACCCCCTAAACACGGCTCCCAGAGTCACCAGCTCCCTGAGTGAGAAGAGCACTTGCAGGTGTGGACACGTGGCCTCCAGAAGCCCCACCCAGTGGCCCATGGTGACAGGTGCTGTCATAGGGCACAGCCTCCTTGGGAATGTGCTGCTGTTTGGTGACAAGAGGACAGCGCAGGGGCTTCTTGTTCAGCCCTTCCTCCCACTGCCCTACTTTGAGGGTGGTGCACGCCTGGACTCCCAGCAGTCTGGAAGGCAGGGCAGGAGGCTTGCAGGTTCAGGCCCAGCCAAGAAAGTTGAATGAGCCTCTTCTCTCAAAACATAAAAATTAACAGAAAGGGATGGGGATATAGATCACTGGGTGGGCCCAGATTCCGTCTTGAGGGCCTACACCAAACAAGAGAAAGCAGAGCCCAGACTCCGTGGCTCAGGAGCCAAGAGGTGCGTAGCCAGGGGCTGCAGATTGCTGCGCCGCTGCTCAGGCTGCGATGTCCTCTGTGGCCCGAGGACCACGAGCCCTGCTCTCACCAACAGACAGGTGGCGTTCTGGGTTCTGAGGATTGGTGGCCATTCAGAACCACCACAGGCACCTCTGGGAACCCGGGCATGCTGCTGCACGTGCCCGAGCCTCGTACCTGGGCTTACTTGGCTGGAAGCCGGGAGAGCAACACTGCAGTCAGGTCTGTGGCCTCCACTCAGAGGTCCTCTTGGCTTATAGATGAAGTGACCCTTCAGAAGGCTCGGAGTCACTTTCATCCTTGGGGGACATAACAATCAACCCCTGTGAGTCGGCCCATTCTAACCCTGATGGTCCATGACAAGGCCCACAGTCCCCTGCCTGCCTTGTCACTGCCCCCCTGCTGTCTCCTGCTGTGCATGTGGCCTGCAGGCTCAGCAGCATGGAGAAGAGGCTCCGCTCACACGCAGTCCCTGGGGGGTGAGCACGCAGATGCACAGCTGCACACAGTGAGCTGTTGCGCACCCTACCGGCCAGAGCCTGCAGCGCCCTTCTTGATAGTACACGCGTCCCGGCATCCCCACCTGTTACACACAGGTTCAGCAGTGCCCTGGATCCCAGGCAGGCGGCCCAGAAATGGTTAACGCCCCTTGCAGCTGTGACCCCTCCTCAGTAGGCGGGCGATCGCTTCTCAGTCCTCCCACAGTAAGAAATACTGCTAAATCAGCATTGAATTTTTTCTCCTGGGGAGAACCCATCCCCAGATTCCTGGAGAAAAAATGAGCACATCGTACAGTGCTTTTTGTGCGTGCCTGCCTGGAACTGTCCCGACGACGCGCAGTGTGTGCCAGCTAGCACACTGGCAGCGTGTTGTGCCCAGGCCCCCAGCAAAGGCCATCCTCCTGAGCCAGCCCCTTCCACAGCCACAGGGGCTGGGCACCACCTTGGGATTTAGGAATCCCAGCTCGTCCCAGTCCACCCCTGTGTCCCTGTGCCAGGCACAACCATTCTGTACCCTCTGTATCAGGGCCAGTCTTACATGACAGAGACATGGGGACATCCATACCACGCAGTTGCACTCCGCTGTCTGGAAGCATCAGCTCTCAGCTACCAGAGATGAGAGTCTTTCAGGGCTGCCAGAACTCAGGTCCACCCCTGGCTGCTCATTTTATCTGTGTGGGCTCTGTCCCACGCAGAGCCTTGTGCACCTCCGTTCTCCTTTACTAGCCAGTGCAGCTGCTGCTGGGGCCTGGGCTCCAGCGGCTCTAGGCACATAGTGAAGGTCCCAGCTGCCACAGCTTGACTGGAGACTAGGAGTCACTTCCCTCTCCAGAGCGTAGCATCGTGTGTGAGCCCAGGGTCGGGGCGCCACATCCAGATCCCTCTGTCTGGGAGCCACTCCTCGTGCCTGCTCTGTCAGTCAGAAGTCAGAAGCCACCCATCTTAGAACAGAAAATTAAACATGTTAATAGGATGGAAGTAAACTGGGAAAGCGAAAGTGTAAAGACCTTTCACGCGCTGGCTGTACACGAGTGTGGTTCCCACACCACAACCTTGACGGAGGCAGGAATTTGTGAAGTGCAGAGGCTGCCCCATCTCAGCCTGCTGACTCAGGAGCTTGGAGGCATGGCCCTGTGCTGTACGCGCCCAGAGAGCTCAGGCAAGCGAGAGGGACACCGGCTCAGTGACTCGGCTGCTACTGCTGGAAGGAAGCAGGTGCCAAAGCAGGGCAGCACTAGGTGGAGGTCACAGGCCAGCAGGCAGCAGGGCTCGCAGGCGGCAGGCGGGAAGCCCACAGGCTGGGGCAGGAAGCCCTTCCTCCCCTATTGTTGGAGCCTAAAGTAGAGTACTGAATGTGGTCTGCACATTCGTAGCATCACGTTAGCGGGATGGAGGGGTGGACTTGGAGCTGAGACAGTGACTATGAGGACAGTTAGAAAACAATATTATAAATTAGTGATTCTAGAAGCGGGTCCTCAGGAATTGCTAAGGCCCCAAAGTGAGTAGTATTTCATAACAGAATCATATCCCAATTAAGAATTATTAACCCCCCCTTGGCTTTTCTCACAGTAGCAACATGGTTGACATTTCTCAGCAGCATGTAGAAACACTAGTGTTATGGTTTGTGTCTAGTTGTCCCCCCAAAGCCTCGTGCAGCCGTGAAGTGGCTTAATTAATTCGTGATCCAGTGCTGGGATTCTGGGTGTGAGTGCTACACCGCCCTGGGGTGCATAGCCTGCATGCAGTGTAAGTAAGAGGGAGGCTCGCCTGCACCTCTGCTGCCGCCTCCGGGCCGCTGCCGCCCCCCTTGCTCTCGCTGTGCTCTGCCGCCCCCCTTGCTCTCGCTGTGCTCTGCCACCATGAGCTGCTGCCCTGTGCCGCCCTGCCTGGGAGCCAGCCATGTGGACTGAAACCGCCACAAACTGTGAGCTAAATAAACCTTTCTTTCCTTAATTCTGGCTGTTGGGTATTTTGTCCCAGCAACAAAAGAAAAGTAACTGAGACAACTAGCTTTATTTTTTTAAAAAAATTAGAGTAATTTTAAATTTACAGAAATTGCTCACAGGTAGAACAGAAAATTCTCTTACACCCCATACCCAGTTTATTTTTGGCACTTTACATTAGTGCAATCTATATAGTCACAGTTAGAGAGCCACCGTGGATGCCACTATCAGCTGAGTGCTTCGCTAATAATGCTTTCCTCCCAGTCCCTTAGTTCTTGCCTAATGCCATGTTCTGCTCAGGGATCCCATGGAGGGTTCCTTTGCATTGAGAAGTCATCATAGCCTCTGACTTGGGAGAATCAGAGCTCAGGGTTGACCCCAGGGCTCGCGCATGCCAGCACGTATGTGTCCTGAGCTGTGCCCGGGGCCACTGTCACATGTAGTCACCATGCCTCCCTGAACCCCCTTGGTCCTGGGCCTCCCAGACTTTTCCATGAGTGTGACCGTGTGGCAGATCTGAGGAGTGTCGGTCACATGTTTTGGCCAGCGCCCTCCGCTGAGAGGCGTGTCATGTTCAGGGTGACAGGTCTGCGGAGGAAGCCCACATCCCAGGGCACTTCCTCCACATGACGTGGAACTCTGCGGAGGTGTTGAGGGGTCAGCTGTTGTCATGTGGCTGTCCTCACACGGACTTGCTCTCCTCACCTCTTCCTACTCCCTGGTCTGCCCACGCAGGGGAGAAGAGTTAGCGTGCCCTTGGGGGGGTGGAGCGTTCACGTGCTCTTAGGTGGGATTCTGTGCAAGAGATGCGTGTCTTTTCCTCATTCAGTAAATCATTTATTTCTTTTTTGGTGGAACCAGGGATTGAACTCAGATCCTTGCATTTGCCAGTCAAGCGCTTATCCTA
>NDGN010450622.1:0-12436 GCA_002564285.1 Tympanoctomys barrerae
CGCAGTGGGGGATTAGGGCTCCAGGCAGAGGCCAGCGGCGCAGTGGGGGATTAGGGCTCCAGGGAGCAGGGAGCACTGGTGAGAAGCCAGCAAGCCTGAAGGGCACAGCTTCTCTGCCGCTGGAGCCTACACCCCATTGGAGGGCACACACACAGGCCTGTGGGATTTAATGTTTGTCTTTCTGGGTTTTGCTCTAGTTTTGAGCTGGTTTCTCTTTGCTACTTTTCTGTTTCTACATTTTGGACTGGTAATGTTTACCTTATTCCACCATTTTATGTTTTAAATGTGTATTTGTTTAGGCTTTGGTTTTTCCAGACAGGGTCTCGCTATGGTAAAAAATAGAAACCGAAAGTGGCCCATTTTTCAGGCAAAGTAGGTAACTGAGCAGAAAATTACCAGCAGTTAAACTTGCTTAATGGTTTTTGGACATGATAAAGTTCTGGAACATCCCCAAGGAGACAGGATACTGAGGGTGAAATGAACTGTTAGGAAAGTCTTCGTTGAGGAATGGAGGAGTGGAGAAGGGAGAGAAAAGAAACCGAGGTGGTGTCCAGGAAGCTTATACACCCCCGAGGACTCAGGAACAGTCTGCACACCGAGAAGTAAAAGGCTGGCTGTACTTGCCTGGGCACACTTGCCCAGCAGATGCCACGCTCGCAAGACCAACCCTGATGTCTTGCTTTCGCTGTGCTTCGGTCTCCACACCTGTTCCTTGGCTTTGGGCAACTGAGTGTGTTTGTCACACTTGCTGAGTTATCTTGAGTCTCAGAGGTCACTGTAGACTTGGGACTTCAGCAGTCCTGGAACTGTTAAGACTTTAGGGACTCAAGGAGGGGCTAAATGCACTTTTTATTGTGAGATGGACATGAGTCTTTGGGAAGGCCCTTAATTGTGTCAAATTAAAAAATAAAAGTGGCTGGGAATGTAGCTCAGTGTGAAGGCCTGGCCTCCATTCCCAGCCACCCCCTCTCCTTGTTATGTGAGCTTCTCCTTTTAATAACATTTGGACTTAAAGGTAGGTACCATGTTTGGCTTTAGAAAGTTCCCACATCTTCAGTTCTAATTATTATCCTTAGGAAACATTACAGAAGGACAAAGATGTCTTTAGAAATCATTAGCAAAAATACATGAACTACTGCTTCTCAGAACAATGCAATCAGACTTGGTACGAGTTCTCTCACTATGACGAACTCTCTTGCTGGTCACCGTACCTTCTGCGGAACAGTACTGTTGGGCCCCGTGTTTCACGATGTTCACTGCAGAATGCCTGAAGATGTGACCAGCACTCGAGCACACGTACCTGAGCTATCTTGGGCAAGGTGCTTCACCAGGGTGTTTCCCGTCGAGGATGATGATAAAGGGATGTAAGGCACGTGGCAGTCCCTGGCCCGGAGCAAGTGCTCAGTAAGGAAAGGGAAGCTCCATGTTGCAATCACCAGTCTGTTTTCGAATCCTAAGCAAGTTAACAAAATAGTTTGCTTAGGTAATCCAGGGTGTCTGCGTGCTGCTGGAGCCTGAACCCAGCGCTTCATAGATGTGAAGCAAGCGCGCCACCACAAAGCTAGATTCTAGCCCTTTTTACTTTGAGACAGGCTTTGAACTTGTGATACTCCTGCCGTAGCCTTCCAGGTGTGGTCCAGCCTATCTACCAGTATGCTGGATATGAACTTTTTTTTTGAGTCGGGCTAACTCTTCAAGGCTGGCCTTGAAATTGCCCTCTGCTTTAGCCTCCCAAGTACTAGAATTACAGGCACGTACCTACACAGCTCCAGGGCACACTTTAAATACATCCCTACAGGAGGAAGACCCTAAGCAGCAGCAGGTGGTCAGTGATGATGCATGGCCTCTTCCCAAAGTCTAGCTCGAGGGAACATTCCAGCAGGGGCTATCACGGCTATTCCCTGGGCCTGCTTGCTGTGTTCATCATGAAGACTTCTGGCTTCCACCAAAACTTACTGAATCACAAAAGGGAGAAAAGCGATGCTAAAAATCCACCATAGCAGACCCAAGTCTTGTCGTGCCTGGGCACTGTGCCCGTCAGGCAGGTTCTCCGCCACTGACAACCATGCCAGGCTGCACCAAAGACCACTGCCTCACCGTTAAGACTACATTTGAGTTTAAACCTAGGAATCACTTTTATTTTGTGCCCTTGAGGGCTTAATCCAGGGTCTTTGCACTGAACATCCCCGAACCTTTTGGGTTTTTTCGTTTCATGGAACCAGGGACTCAGGCCCTTGCGCTTGCCAGGGAAGCACTTATTCTACAGAGCCATCTCCCCAGCCCACCCCCCTGGTTTTTTTGAGACATTATCAGCAAGTTGTCCATGCTGACCTTGAAATTGCAATCTGCTGCTTCAGCTCTCATACTTTCAAATGCAAAAAAAAATCATATCTTTATGAGAATAATGTTGGAGGAAGGTCCTAAAAAGTAGAATTATGTTTTTTACACAAAATACTCTCAAGTCTTCCTAGGAAATCCCTACTTTGGGTAGTCTTAATATACAGATTAAAAGTGACAGAGTAAAAGTAGCAAACTTTGAAAACTACTACAGTTAGTAAAGTTCATTCTTGGTCTTCCTAAATTTTTCCAAATGTACTATGTTTAGTCACTAAACAAGACCAAAAGAGAACTTTATTTTACATGACTTTATTTTACATTTAGAACCATTTTAAGCTTTACTTTAAAAAAAAAATCTGCTTTTAATATTATTTAAAGCTTTTTAGCCAAAATCTTGATTTAGGAAGACTTAAGACATTGTGCTTTAAATACTCTCATTCTTTTGATAACTATTAAAATTAAGTTCACAAGTAGGGTTTCTAATGTCCTAATCATAATGATTTGTTTTTCATGTAATGTCATCAATCCCATTGTGTGTATACAGAGGTTAAGGTGATAGAAATTTTGTCTTTCTTTCTAACATAATGTTGCTAATCAACTCTTAATCTAATTACTATTTCATTTATTCAGAAATAGCATTTAGACATAAAGACCAACATCTCACTTTGGCTAATTTACACATATCTAATACAGTGTGTCGTGTGAGTTTTAAGTAATAGTGAGTTTACTGCAAACATTTCATTTTTAAATGTTTAGCATCAAAAAGCTGCATCACAAGCTTCAGTCTTATAAAGGAAGTGATGAAATAAAACCATGGTGTCCTTAAATAATGAAGATGCTTCTGAGCCAGAAGTCCTACTAAGTGAAAAAGTCTTAAGAGAATTTCTTTTTGTTTTTAATATGCAAAGTGACTAGTTCAAGACTTAGTGAAGCAGAGTGTTCCTTACTGTAAATGGTCATAAGCTGCATAATTCCTGGGTCATCAAAATGGAACCTGTTTCTTAGTTATAACTTAGGCTTTCCACGCCAGGTAACAGTCACACATCACTTTCCCAGTGTGTTAAAAGAAATGGTGGCCAAGTGCCATTTAGGGTTCTCTGCTAACTGTAAAATGTGAACTGGTTTTCTTCCGTTTCTTATAGTCCAGGTGCATATAAACTTGCAGGGGTTTTTTGGTACCAGGAAGTGAACTCAGGCCCTTGTGCTTGCCAGGCAGGCACTGTGCCACTGAGCTGTATCCCTGGCCCTAAGTTCTCGAAGTCAAAATTTTTATCCACATAACATGTCAGTGTATTGTCCTTAGTTTAAAAATGTACAACTATATAAATAAAAACTATTGTTTCTTCAATGTTACTTGACATATCTTCCGTAATTTATTTAAAAAAGTAAATGTAACAAGATACTTTAAAAAGGCTAGATACAAAAGTAGTTAAGCTACTCATGAACATTTAAAATTATCCAAAATGTATTTTCAATAATCATGACCTTATAAAACATTTTACAGTTATCAGAAAGTGCCCAGGCTGTTCACATAACTCAAAGGATCCCTGGGTACAAATGTCTGTTAAGAACTGAGTGCAGCAGCCACCTGCCTGACTGCACTGCAACAAGGGGACGGTGGGAGGCGGTGGAGGAGAGTACTGTGCGCTGGCCCCACTGTATGTACAACGAGCGCCCCACCCAAATGAACAATCCATGCAGAGTACGGTGGGATCACTGAATAGCCTAGATCTGAGTGCAGCTGAAGTAAGTGCTGCAGAAGTGGTCTGTATACGTAAAAGTGACTTCATCTCTTAAGATCTGAATGTCAAGAACTTTTTACAAGTTCCATATACATGATACACAACTGCAGCCAATTACAAATTAAACACATAAAGAATTTAAAATGAAAACACAGAACATACGTAATTTTTTATTTTGAAATTCCCTAACCTTCTATACAAGAACCTCTGCTGAACTTTCCACAAAGGCAGCAGTGAATTTTCAGAACATTTTACATTTTTTTCCCTCAGCAAAAAGATAAATCACAGTGTAAATCATATTGTTCTGCTGTCCTCTTTGGCTGGGGTTAGACCCAGAAGTTGGTGGCTAGCAAACTAACCGAATGTCGCTAGTGCTCCTCAGGCCTGTAAGCTACAAACTCAATAAGGAATGTCTGCATTTCATCTCTTTAAGGTATGACCAGGGTGTATGACAGCATTAACTTCTGTAAATTTTTATAGACAAATGGAAAAAAAATCTACAAAATTAGCTAGTAATATTACACAGCATTACACACTTTATACTCTACACAAAACCAAAATTCTTGGTCTTAATGGCAAGTAGCAATTTCTGTTTGAGAATCTGTTTAGAGGAATAGAGCGGGACATAAAGTCGAGAAATGCAAGTGTTTGCAGTAGGAAGATGTTGGTCATCCGGAGGTCTGATCGTGATGGAGGGCATAGGCTGGAACCCTTCTTCACTCGCCGGCAAAGACGGGCTTGATGTCCAAAAGTAAACCTAAACAGGAATACAACAATCACAATTTTGGCCTTTATTGGTTAACAGCAAACCCTTACATATATAGAGCTCCATTCTTACATCAAAAACTAAAGATGCATTGTTTTGAACTGGGCTTTAAATTTATTTTCTTGTACTAATAAGGAACTTTACCTCAATAAAGTGTGTATGGAGGACAGGAGGGAATGTGCAGGGTGAACAAATACCACAGTAAGACTAATAAGTAACTCTGTCTCAGGAGCTTCCTTTTCTCCTCTTAACATGAATCTGTTTAACCAAATCTTCTTTAAGGGAAAGCACCCTAATACTGAGCTACATTCCCAGTCCTTGTTAAAAAAAATAATAATAATTGAGTACAGGGCCATATTTGCCAGGCTAACCTCAAACTTGCAGTCCTTCTGCCTCGGCCTCCTAAATAGCTGGGATTACAAGCATGCACCAACACAGCTGGCTTCTAAGGTCCTTTTTTGTGGCTACATTCTATAGAGAATCTATCAGGGGAAAATGACACACATTTCCAAAACAAAAGATGATAGGTCTAGGCTCAGTACACACCTAGGTCATCAAAAAACAATTACTCTAGGGCTGGCCCGATGCTCAGCAGACTGAAGTGCCTGCGTAGGCAGAGCACAACGGCTGGGGTTCGATCCTCATGCCTGCAGTACCAGCCCCACCCCCAGGGCGCTCTCAGGCAGGGATTGAGACTGGGTGTAGTGCCATGCGCCTGTAATCCCAGCACTTGGGAGGCTGTAAACAGGAGAATCACTGAGTCCGATCTATGTAGTGAGACCCTGTAGATCCTGCCCTAAATACAGAAAAAAATTTTAAAAATTCTGCCTTTTATCTACTAGGGGAGAAAAAACCCAGTATCATGAGTGCCACGTTCTGGTAAGTTAAAAGTTTTGGGAAATATCTGTACATCAAACTTCATACAATAAACCATATTAACATTGATTTTTATTATGTTTATTTTGTGCAACACTGAGTAAACAAATGATGGTAATGTTAAATTCTATTGTTTAAAAACTATAAATACAAGAACCAAGGAAAAACCTTTCTAAATTATGTCCTGAAACACTGTTTCAAGAGAAACCTCTCAGAGAGTTATACAGAAGCAGATACAGGAGGGGAAACTGTCCAAAGAATTAGTGCCTACAAAATCTTCAAAGAAGCTGGACATGGTGGCACACCTGTAATCCTAGCACTCAGGCGGCTGAGGCAGGAGGATTGCTGTTTAAACCCAGCTTGAGCTATGAAGTGAGTTCAAGGCCAGCCTGAACTACACAGCAAGAAAAAAATCTCCGAAGAGTCACAAGGGAGCTGGAAAACAAGCTGTTCTAAACCACTTATTTTACAGATGAAAAAGAAGCTCTAAGAATTTAGGTAGTTGAGGTAGATGAGTACATTACTGAACCTTCAAGGACTCAAGAGAAATACAGGCAGACTTTTCAGACTTTCATTAATGAACTATATATTATTTTAAGAGGTAAACACTTCATAGTTTTGACTCATTAACCCTGGAAACCCTGTGATCTTGCAGCAGTTAATAATTCACAGGAAAACTATTTGGGAAAACCCTATTATGCTCCTGTGTGTGTCAAGCTCCTTGCCTTCAGCACAGTGGGAATAAGAAGGTCTTCCCAAAACAGAGAGAGCAACAGGCATGGTGGCACATGTCTATAATCCCACCACTCAGGAAGCTGAGGCGCGAGTATCATCGAGTTCAAGACCAGCCGGGACAACCTAGTGTGTTCCTCAAGGCCAGATGAAACTACAGTGAGACTGTCTCAAAAAAAAGAATAAGAAGGACTTTGCTTAAATCCTACTAGTGGATTTTCACTAGACATTAAGAGTGATGTTCACAAATTAAAACTGGTGACAGAAAATTCCGAGGCTATTACTGAAGGAAATGTTCCTTTTTTTCCTACTAGTGCATAATTAGCCATTTTTTCTTCCAATATAAGGAAGAAACTAAGATTTAGCTTACTTGACTACACTTGGGATATACTGTATAAAAATCTGAACAAATTACAACTGGAGAAGTTAAAAATAGACCAGTCAGAATAGCCATGAAAGATCATACAGATCTGATTTGAGCTTCTACAATTAGGGGGGCCAGAATTTCAAGGCTGAAAGGTGACGGAATCCAAATAAACTATTCAGGTGATCCTGAAGCTACAGGAACAAGTAGGGCACTGGAACTAGTAAAGACCTCAAGGGCCCTATACCTAGAATGTGTTAATACTGACTGCTACATCAAATCCACCTGAGGAACAACTTAACTCCAGTTACTAGGATGGCTCAGTCAAGAACAGAACCAGGTAGCAGCTAGCACCACCCCCACCCCCACAAAAGCCCCAGAGCCAGGGAAAAATTCAGGAATGCTGAAAGCATTCAGGAGAACCCCCCGCCCAAGTGTTCCTCACAAACCCTACAGTGAATGGGAACCTGCAAATCTGGCTTTCTTGCACAAGTATCGATAACCATCCCCTAAGTAAAACAGGCTACACTAGAAACGGGGCCAGCTGAAAATATTTCCTGAGTGGTCTGGTTTAGTTTACTAGGATTTCAGGATTGTTAGTCAAGGAAAGGCACAACGGCCCTGTGGAGGATGAGTAGAGAGGCGCGCTCTCATTCTCATTTCTCCACTTGAAGAAGAGCGTATAAGCCATTCTAGATCTGAGTCTATGTGTTATACAGCAGCTACTGCCATCTATGGTTCTCT
The DNA here is from genome assembly GCA_002564285.1 of Tympanoctomys barrerae. Lineage (NCBI taxonomy): Eukaryota > Metazoa > Chordata > Mammalia > Rodentia > Octodontidae > Tympanoctomys > Tympanoctomys barrerae. The sequence continues at coordinate 7,562 of NDGN010450622.1, forward strand.
TTCCTGTGGTCAAACCACGGCCCAAAAGTATTAAATGAGAAATTCCAGGAATGAACAAGTAATATACCGTAAATTGCATGCTGTTATCCAGTGGCACCCCTCTGTCTAGCACATCCAACTCTACATACACCACTCCTTGGCTAGTCACCCAGTAACCACCTGGGGTACCCAAGTGACTGCTACGAACAAGGCTTGTGTTCAAGGAATTTTATTCTATGTAATGGTCCCAAAGCATAAGAACAGTAATTCTGGCCAATGGGACATACCAAACAGGAGCCTTTAATGAATTCCAGAAGGGGCCATAATTCACACGCCACACTGCAGGGGCCCTGAATTAAATGCACTTGTTCCCGCCAGCCCGAACCACCTGTGGTCTGCATGACCATCCCTTCGGGCAGCTGGTACTGCTGCTCAGGGGTCTTTGCTTACGATAATGCAAAGGCTTTGATTTAGTAGCCCAGATGCCATCCTATTAGTTTCTTAAGGAAAACATTAAAATGGTATAAAAATTATAATGCAGCTAATTTGTGGTACAGAAGTTATAAATGTTTATTATACACACCAGCAATGGGGTAAGTTTAAGATAGTCCCCTCAAGTGCCTACATGGTTTGCTCTTTAACATCAGACAGTACAGTTCAAATCAGAGCCACCCAGCAGTGAGACCTAAGAATTACAGCCTCATCATGAACATGTTAATTATTAATAAACTATTCACAAATAAAAACTTAATAAATTTGTTAACTAATAATTTTTAATTGATATGGTCTTAATATTTCTTTTTTTATATTTCTTTTTTTAAGTTTTTGGTACAGGCTCTCACTGCACAGCTTGGACTTGCAGGGATCCTCCTGTTTTCAGCCGCCCCAGTGCTAGAATTACAGACATCTTCTACTACGCCCAGTCTCAGTGGCAGGCCCAGTGCACCCGGGGGTGCAGCCAGCACAGCATGTAGTGCCAGAGATCAAACTCCAGTCCCTGGGTTTGCCTAAGCAGGCACTTAGTCCACTGAACTATCTCACTGGCCCTAGTATTAATATTTCTGTCTGAGCAGTAATTATTCAAATTCAAACATCTAACTAGATTCAGTCTATTTACAGACTTTTTCATTGGTCTTATTAGTAACAAGACCAATAAAAGTGGTTTGATCCATTTGTACCATCAGTGGTCCAAACTGGCAGAAATGTGTTAAGCAATACTGTCATCACTCTTGACTTAAGAAGAACTATAACCTGAGGTGGCTAAGATCTTTCAGTAGAAAGAGTTCTATCCAGAAACTGTGCAGCGTGAGAAAGAGCCACAGTCTTGTCATTGTGCCCCATGCTGTACAAGTCACAGACACACGTCTCGCTGAGATGGAATGGCCATTAGCCTCGGGATTCCCCCAGGGTTGGGGGTAATCTGTAACAGAAGCTGCTATCATCCTTTAAGACTATCAACAGCATATAAAAGCTAACACGCACTTCTAAGTTTAATAAGCACTTCAGGTGATCTGTTAGCGTAAAAAGAAAAAATGCCTTTCACCTCTGACTGATCATTTCTGTATCCTAATTAAAGCTCTCACAAATTTGGACCAGGTTTTTATAGACAGGAGTATAAAATTAAGGGCTGGAAGGAGAGCTCAGTGGTAGAAGACCAGCTTACCACTATTGGTTCAATCCTAGCACAAAACACACCATGAACAACAAAATATTGTATTTCCTTTTAAAAAGTTGGTGAAGCTGTGAACTCACCAGGTCTTGTCGTTCTGTCATGCTCATCTTCTCAACTATTGACCAAAACCAGCGCTTGAACTGCAAGAGCTTCTCTGCATTTTCTCCTAAAATAAAACAGCATACTGAGTTTCACAATATTGTGTAATGTCTTATGCACACTGAAGATGCCACTTAAGATTAGTGTGATGGCTAATTCCTAATGTAGGAAATTAGAACCATCACCATAATGCAAAACCTCCGCGGTTGACTGGCTGGTCCTGATTAAAGACAGCCAGCAGTCACCAGCCTGGCAATGACATGACTTCAGAGCAAGCGCAGCTGGATTCAAGATCCTCCTCGTGCATCACCTGGGGCTTCTTGGTGGCTTTGTATGTCATGTGGGATGCAGAATCCCATTTATTGACTGAATATGGAGGTGAGGAAGGGGGCCCAGAGATTATGTGTCTAGGGCCAGGGATATAGCTCAGTGGAATAAGCACCTGCCTGGCAAGTGCAAAATCCTGAGTTTGATCCCCAGTGCCAAAAAGAAATTATGTTTCTAGAACCTTCCCAATGATGTCTGCACTGCTCACAGAGCTGTAGGCAGATGGCTTGCTTTCCCCCCCAGATTTGCTTCTTTTAAGTATTGAAAACTAGCCATAAGTGGTTTCTCATGCCTGTAATCCCTATACTCTGGAGGCTGAGGCCAGCCTGGGCTACACAGTGAGTTGGAAGACCAGCCTGAACTACATAATGAAATCCTATCTCAAAAAAACAGAAAAACAAGAAAACTACATTAAAAAGTAGCAGAAAACTATTACAGAGTAATCTACTTAGCCCCAAGGACAAAGACAAAACAATGTACACATTAAATTTTCTGGCTATATTTAGAGAGGAACTGCTGTTTTTTTCCTTGAAACAGTCTCAACTGTGTAGTTCAGGCTGGGCTTGAACTTACTATAGAGGCCAGGCTGCCTTGAACCTGAAACAATCCTTCTGCCTCAACTTCCCAAGTGCTGGTATTACAGGTGTGTACCACCATACTTAGCAGGTTCTGGCTATACGAAAGAAAAAACTTGACATGTTTATGTATGTAATAATCTTGTATAACCCTATCATGGTGAGCATTTGGATCTTCCAATGTTTTACAGTATGGACACAGCTAAAAACTATTTCTACTCTCACGGACTTTAAATTGTACACTTTAGAAGGGCTGGCCAAATAGCTCAGCAGATTAAAGTGCCAGTTTAGGCAGATGCAGGGGCGGAGAGTTTGATACCAGGGCCTGCTATGCCAGCCCCACCCCCAGGGCATGCTGAGACAGCAATTGAGATTGGGCGTGGTGGCATACGCCATAATCCCAGCTCTTGGGAGGCTGTAAACAGGTGGATCACTACAGGTCTAATCTAAGTAGTGAGATCCTGTACTAAAATAAAATAAAATACTAAAATAAAAAAATAATTTAAAATCCTGTAGCTTATCCCTTAAACACATACACAAAGTTTCCTACCTGATTCATCATTGAAAGACGTGAAGCTGATCAGCATTTGCACGTTAACTTCACCACAGCCATTTACCAGGAGCCTAAAATCTTCCGCTGTTAAATCTTCTAATGAATTTTTTGGAAGCACATCTAATAGACCTTTCCTCATTGCCTACAAAATTTAAAAAGTTACTTTTTATTACAATCCAGGATTTACATTCTATGCAGTATTTATATCATTAAAGCTCAACATCTAATTTTAACAGGTTTCTCTAAGAATGTTTCTCACCTTAAAACAGAAAAATAAGTTGCTTTGAATTTCTTAACAGATTTAGAAGCAAAAGGCAATGTGGCAAGGCATGGAGAACACAGGACAGGCTGACAAGGACACGGTGTTGTGTCTGCTGACGCACAGCTCTGGTCACTGAGCTGCAGTTTGTCCCAAGTGTTACCCTGTCTGCCTCCTAGGAAATGTGTAACAGGCACACTAACAAACTTCCCAGACCCAAATCAAAATCTAGAAGCTTGCTGAAAACCTACCATTTGCCAAAAATTGTTCCAAGTATTGTGATGGAAAAGTAAAAATAGATTTTTTTTAAATTAGCATTTTCTTCTTCCTTTGAGAGATATACTGTAGTTCTCTAGCTTTCTCGAGTGAGTGTGAAGCACCCCTGGCCCCAGGCCTGCTACAGAGGAGGACAGACACTTCTGACCCTTCAGGCCAACCATGTTATCTACACATGGCTCTTTCCTGGCTATGAACTGGAGTGCATCTTTGTGCAGTAAGGGCAGTAGGCTAGCTGCCCTTTCAATTAATTTGGCCAAATTGTGAATAAACTCATTTTCCTAATTTTATATATTTCTGTTGTGCTCTTGGTAGGAGATGGGCAAAGAGCTGGGGCCCAGATTCAGGCCTGAGTCCAGGCCTGCCAGTCGCGGTAGTTTATAGACAGTCATTATGCACTCTCCTTGTTCTGTACACAAAGGAACCAAGGCAGAGTTTAAGGGCTCTGCTGATGTCACATGGCTAGCTAGAGGGCAGCGGGCCACGGGCCTGAACTCTGACCTACAGTTTGCCCAGCATGGGGAGCAGACATACTTAGTATCTAACAGGTCACCACGGTCTGCTGGTGGCATCCTTTCCAAACTTGTTCACCAAAGCCAGTGTCCAATGGTTACATGGCTTTTCCAAGAAGTTCCAACCAAAAAAAAAGTTGAGCACCTGGTCTGGACTCTCAAACTAAAGAATAATTTGTCTGGTTTCTAATTTATTTTGGTCTGAAAATTGTGGGTTTTGCAGATAAGGTGGGGAGAGTGAGCTACTTTACCACACACAAGGACACACGACACAAGCTTCGAGAAGGACTCACATGCAATGGCTGCTCTGCAACCACCAGCATCCTGTGCTCTGCATATTTGCGCACATACTCATACACATTCTGGGGCGTGACTGGGATATTAACACCATTAGGAATGAGCTCGACCTGTAAAAGAGTTGGCAATGACATTTAAGGGTGATTTTGTAAAAGCAGCAAGTTAACAATACACACGCCAGGGAGATAGCTCAGGAGAATAAGTGCTTGCCTAGCAAGCAGGGTCCTGAGTTCAATCCCTGATGCTGGAAAAAAAAAATTAGTGGGGCCAGGGAGATGGCTCAGTACAATAAGCACTTCCCTGGCAAGTGCAAGGGCCTGAGTTCA
>NDGN010451330.1:0-12625 GCA_002564285.1 Tympanoctomys barrerae
TTGTGGATACAGGGTCTCACTATGCAGTTCAGATTGATAGTGAACCTTCTGTCTCAGCCTCCCTTAGTGCTGGTATTACAGGCATACGCCACCATGCCCATTTCCCCCAGTGTCCTTTAAGGCAGTAAAATTTTCTGTGACTTGACTGAGGTTATCATAGTCCCTTGTACCTTTAATAATAAGGCTTCCACAAAAATCTGCCTGCTGGTTAGGATAGTTTCCTTATGTCAAATTCCTTCAAACCTCTAAATGATGCCTTCTTGAAATTCTCTTTTCCCCTTCCATTTTCAAAACTATGTAGCTAATTTTCCTATGATATCTTATGCTTTTCAGCTATTTAACCTTTCTCTTGTAAGGAAGGAAATCTGTTTCTGTTTGGTTGTTTTATTAGAAGAGATGTTAGGAAACTCTGCTTAATATTTCTTGTATTACAGCATTCAATTTATGATAAGAACTCTGTCTTAATTTAGGGACCTCAATCAGAGATCATTAATACACATTTAATCATTTGATTACTAGAAATTAAAGAAATAAAAATGCTTCTCATGGAGCTGAAGCTGCAGTATGGTCTCAGAGGAGAACACTGTTGGTAACTGTCATTTTTGAAGCACTAAGAAAATGTTTGCTAAGTGAAGGTCACAATACATGGGTATGGTGAATTTTAAGCATCTTGTCTTAGATCTCTGTGCAGATTTTCCAAGTAGCAGTCATGGAAAATCATTTTAAAATCTATTTCTTTTGAACTTTTTCTGTTAAGTGATAATCATTAAGAGATATAACATCATTTTGCATATCACCAAAACTACATATTCAGTGGGACAAAGAACTGAGTAGCCAAACATTCCTGTGATGTCTGAGAATTCAGTAACTTCCTTGACATCATTTCTTAGTCTGGCACTTGAGCAGGCAGCAGCCTGTCACGTACAGCCTCTGTCATTTCCTGTTTCAGTTCATTAAACCTTAGGCTTTCCCAGAAGCACACAACCCACAAGGAGATTCTCTGCCAGTCAGGAGAGATCAATCTGAAGGAGGGAGAAATTGATATGCAACTCTAAGGGGGCATGAAGGCCACAATAAATTGCCACCTACACAGGGAATTTTATTTTGTAGGTTGACAGTGTGTAGGCAGAAGCAGCACTAGTTTATGTTCAGACCTCATAGTTGGGAGCTTATTTCATATTGACTGGATTCTTTGGCTGCCAAAGGATAGATAAATTTTAGAAGCGGTATCAAGTTGGCAGCTCTTTATCTTTGCCTTTTTCTCTTAAATATAGCCTAAAGAAGTTATCAATATAGTCAGTGTATATACATAGACCTCATTCAAAACTTCAGTTCTCTAATTGCTTTCATTTCTTTTTCTCTGACTTGTGACCAGAATTGTGGAATGATTTCTGAGACCATAATCATGAAATGAATTAAATTCATGAACCAAGCTACTGCTATACTTAAAATTCTAGGACTTCAGAATCATATTCATAAATACACTTACTCCAGGCCAGGGATGTGGCACACACCTGTGATCCCAGTACCCAGGAGGCTGATGCAGGAAGACTGTCATGAGATTGAGACCAGGCTAGGCTACATGGTGAGTTCAAGGCCAACCTGAACTACACTGTGAGATCCTGTCTCAAAAACAAAAGAAAAACGCCCCAAACAAACAAAAAACAAAAACTCAACAAATACACTTACCCCCAAAACCATATTGTTACTTGTGTTAATTTTCCATCACTGTGACCAAAATATCAGAGAGAAACATCTTATAAGGAGGAAAGATTTATTTTTAGCTCACAGTTTCAAAGGTATCAGCCCAATATTGATTGGCTCCATTGTGTTGAGGGCTGTGGAAAAGCAGAACATTCTTGCAGGGTGTGTGTAGTGGAACAAAGTCTCTTACTTTATCACAGCCAGGAAACAAAGAAAAAGAGAGGAGCTGGGTTCAGTATCTCCTTGAAGCCCCTCTCCCCCGTGACGTAATTTCTTCCCACGAAGTCCTACCTCCTGAAGGCTCTACCATTCCCAATAGTATTACAGGCTGAAAGGCAAGTTCAGCACACAGTCTTTTTTCAGGGCACAATTAAGATCCAAACCATAACACTACTACATGCCTCAGTGGCACCCAGAACAAAATACTTTTTTTTTTTTTCCTGTACAGGGAATTGAACTCAGGACCTTGTGTTTGCCAAGCAGGTACTTAAGCGGCTGAGCTATCTCCCCAGCCCCAAAATGCCATTCTAACAGAGAAGAGGGGGCTTGAAATAATGTACCTGGGCTAAAAGAGCCATATTCAACTCAACCTTAGTGAGCAAGGGGACAAAGATGAAAGGGAGTCTCTACTCAGATTTCTTCTTTACCATGAGAGAGGCACTTGGAATTGCCAACAGCAACTTACAGCTTTCAGAAGTGTGTTGCTGGCAGGAGTGGAGAGAAAAGTCTCTTACACCTTCTTTTCTTTCCCATTCTAAAGTGCTGAGTAAAAAGGTGTGCTTATAATGGTTAGAAGTAGCCTAAGCATTGCCAAAGAACATAAAAGGAATTACATATGCTTTCTTCTGAAAATGCCACTTCCTTTGTGAAGCTATCTTAGTTCCCTATTCAGAATTATAGCTTCCTTTACACCCTCTATTATATAGTTTCAATTTCCATTAATATTTTCAAACTATTATGTTATTATGGTGTTTACAGGTTTCCCTCTCTTGCTATATCATAAACTTCCACAGCTTAGCAATCACATCATTATCTCTCTGATTGCCACATTATCAAGTAGAGTGCTTTCTCAAGGGTAAATTGACAGGTGCAAAATAAATGATGAATAGATATGGTATTGTCAGTGTCTTGATGACTGGAAGTTATGAGGACTTTAGGAGTTCTAATAAAAGTTAAAAGCAAATACAATAAACGTATCACCTTTTCTACTTAGCCACTCTCTATACCCCAATCTCTTTTTTTCTGTATTTGGTATCATGATTATGTGCACTAAAGAGGGAGAGAGATAACTGTATAGATAATCTTCTTAGAATAGATTTTATATGCAATACATCTATTTTGCTTATCTTCCAATATACTGTTTTGGGGGTGAGATTTCCAAGGTTAAACTAAAGTTGATGGACAAATTTCCAGTTAGTGTAAGCAGACAAGAGTAGTTCTGCCTTCTGTGATGTAGAATTTCCATCAGATGCCTCAGAAATCTCTGAGATTCTAAAAACTAAGTGCAACTCCACAAGCTTCTACGAACCAGATGCCTATACAAACTAATAAAGAAGAGTAAAGAAGGATAGGAACAATGACACATACCTATGATCTCAGCTCCAGGAGGCTGAGGCAGGAGGATTATAAATTCAAACACAGCTTAGTGGAAATTTAGTGGCTTAGCAAAACCCCATCTCAACATAAAAGATTTAAAAATGGGTAGTGATGGGGGGGTAGCTCAGTGCAAAGGCCCTGGATTCTGTCTCTTCTACTTGGGAGAAAAAGCAAAGAAAAAACCACAAAATTCCTTTTAACAGAGAAGGAAAAGTGGTCTTTAGTACTCAAAAGATAAGCATCTAACTGGAGACTGATCGATGAGGAATAGCCAATGTTTTAAGCACAGAGTCAAATGACACAGATGTTTCTAAAAAAAAAAAAAAAGGTTAAATTTGGCCAGTGAAAGTCATCTCAAGTAAGATTGTCTCTCCTCCTCTCCTCTTCATCTGTCTCATGTGTTGTTATATTGCTTCTGGTGGTGGGGTTTATAAAACTTTATCAACTAGAGAATTTTGACTTTTTATAAAGTTGCAAATTTCTAAATAATGAACAATGCACATTTTCCCCTTCCAAAACATTCGAAATACTTTGCTTTGACAGAGACAATGTCTAGTATCTTATCACTGAAAAGAGACAAGAAGGAAGAGAAGGAAAAAGAGGAGGAAGTAAAAGAGGAGAAAGAAAGCAGTAGCAGAAACATTGTTTGAATTTCACATAGCACCTTTGAGTTCATTAGGCCATTATCCCCAGTGCTAGATTTAATCAGAATACGAGCTCAAAGCCTTTCAGTCGTCAAGAAGCAAGTTTTAGGTTTGGGATATCTATGTTTGAGTTGTAAATCGGGTTCACAGAAAAGTAATCAGGAAATAGCTTGGCTGGAGACAAGAAAGAGCCTTGAGATGAGAAATGAGACCATTGATTGTGCTTGTGACTTAGTCTTTTAACAAGCTTAGGGGCTTTGAGCAAACTACTTAAACTCATTTGTCAAGAAACAGTCTTTAATGATTTCTAAAGCCCCCCTCTAGTACTACTAATTTTTAATTGTTAACCATTTTTCTTTAAGTCATTGATTAGTTCATTTAATTATCTATTTGAATACCTTCAAAGTACATAATAAAAGAAGTAAAATTAACAGCTCTTTCTCTCAAGGAATTAAGAAGCCAGTGGGAGAGGTGAGAGGTTTGTCCATATGGTAGGACAGAGAAAGGAATGGATGCTCATTTGTCTGCTCAGGTTCTAAGAGAAAGTCACAAGCAGCCTAGAAAGAAAGGAGCAGGGGAAATAGTATAAAAAACTCCAGAGACACAATTAGGAGACAGAGAGGGAGTTATTATTGTTTCAGCCCACAAATGTTCACTGAGTGCCCACTGTGTTCCAGGTACTGTGATGAGTCCCAGGGATCTTGGATTGGTAACTCAGCCAGGGTAGGCCTCTGATGAAGCATATCTACAGTGTGGTGGTACAGAAAGAACAGGTGAAGAAATGAAATCCAGATTGAGGAAAGTCTCTGAAGAAAAAATCATAAAATGTAAGAGCAAGTGCTTGTGAGTGGATAGACTGCCATTCATAAAGGACAGAAAGGGAAGGCCTTTGGATTCAGGGACAGTTGAGATAGGTCAAGCCAGTGACAGGTGACAATTAGGACAGCCAGTATATAGAGGCTAATGGTCCAGAAAGGGGAGCAGGTTAATGTTGAGGTTAGAAAGAGATGGTGCAAAAGACCATCTGTGGGGTTGGAACTTAAAAAAGCAGTGACTTTTGGAAAATAGAAGATCAAAACAGCACTCTACTGGAAGCAATTTTGGCCCTCGGGGGATATTTGGCAAACTATGGAGACAGATTTTTTTTTTTTTTTTGACAGTTGATAGTGTTGGAGAAAGAACCCAGAGTCTCACGTGTGCTAGGCAAGCACTGTACCGCTGAGCTACACGTCCAATCTTCAAAGACAGTTTTGATTGTCCCAACTTAGGTGAGGGATGGGGTGGGTGGGTGTATTGTATTATTGCTGAGACTGAGAAAACCTGCACTAAAGGAGTTTTTCAGCTCAAATCTTGGTTTTAGTCATTATATTCTAAACTTGTGTTCTCGCTACTTTGAATATTTTTTTTTCTTTCAGGAACTAAAGAACAGGTGTCAAGAGGCCTATTCTTTCATCTACTCTCCTGAAATCCCATTGGAGAGGTTCAGGGGACTTTAGGAACCTTTGAAAGGCTTCATAAGGCACTCAATGTGTGCTCAGACACACTGGAAAGAATCTGAGGAAACACACACAGGAGCTACTCCTTGGGCTTATCTCTCATTAGGGACTAAGATGGGGGCAAGGGCAAGAGAATATTTTCATGTTTTTGGTGTATAATGACATATTAGTATCAGAAAGAATATGAAGTGGGCCCACTAGCAGAGGAGTGGTGGGAGATGCCCCGGAGCCCTGGAGAGTTCCGCCTTCTGGACGGAAACTCACCCTCCGGTTGACGCCCAGGCCCTTCAGGTTCCAGCCTCCCCTCCCCCACGCGGTCCTAGCCCAGGCCTCCGGCCTTCCTGGGACCACCTGGTCCGCCTTAGCCCCACCGGCTTCCAGGGCTCACCTCGGGGCCGGCAAGAGCCTGCTGAGGAAGCCCAGGAGCAGACTGTCCTCATATCCTCATCCTACAAACTGCCCAGGCAGGGACGCCCGTGGCAGAAGGCCTGGTCCGGGTCGGCGTGCAGCTTTGCTCCCCCTCGTTCGTTCCCTAGGCACCGCGAGCCCCCTCGCGGGTCCCGCAGGTCCCACAGCACGGTGGGAACCCTCAGGAGGGCGGGAGAGAAGCAGCACCGGAGCTATGAGCGAGGCGGACTGGAAGCCGGGCAGGCCTGCGGGCCTCCCAACGGCTGCTCACTCTTTGCATATTCATAAGACTGAGCAAGGCCGTCTGCCCTGGCCAGGCTTGAAGATATAATGAATTATTCATAGGATGTATCTGGCCCCGCCCAGGAAAGGCTTTTTGATTATTCATGAACCCGTTGGGAGTGAGACGCTGCTAGAAAAATCCGTTGGGCTCTGTTGTGAGCTAGGCGTCGACCAGCCGAGGTGAGCGCGGTCCAGAGGCAAGAGCTCTGGAGGAAGGGGTGAGTGGGTGGTGTTGGTTCTTTGGTCTTCAGGTTAAAAGTTATTTTTTCTTTTCTTTTTAGTTGATACTTAAGGATTGGTTTGAGAATATTTTTGCTAGGGTCAAAAGTATTTTGAGGAAAAGAGAAAACCCCAAGGCCGAGGAAAACAGGGAGAAGGCTCTCGATAACATTCCCCTCCCCCCTACAATTTTACACATACCAACCAGCAGAACGAAACAAAAGCTAGGTAGATTTAAGGTTTAGTTTTGAGGACATGGAGGAATCCGTGTTGAGATAGCGGCAGCCATGATTAGCTGCCAGGTGGTTTGTCAGGTAGATAAATGTGTACCGGAAAGAGTTATACACAGAGCTTTGGCGGTTAAATTAATTACCTGGGGCGAGCTTTCTCCAGCCATTGACATATTCTGCCATAATTACTACCTGGAACAGACCAAGAGACAAGAGAGGTGGCCCTGAGTCCCCCTGGGATGACATGGACTCCTCTTTTACCTTATTAAGGATTTGCTGTTTAATCTCTCTGCACTTTAGTTCTCCAAATATTATAAGGCAGGGAGTGTCTTCAAACTCGAAATTAGCCAATCACCATAGTGTGTTCATCTGTTGGACTGGTTGGGCCGTAGGCCATTTGCTCACTTGGTGAAAATAAAGTAAAAGCATGGTTCTTGCCCCTACATGGGTTTTAAATCTCATTAGGATGATAATCTAATTTCTTCATCATTGGACCATAAATCTCTTGAAATGGGAACCATATTTTACATTTTATAATTCTGCACAATGCTTGGCACATTGTAGTTGCCTGGTAAATGTTGAATGAATGAATCACTGAACTAGCATGAAAAAGATATTTAAAAATCAAAAGAGCATGAACAAATGCCCAATTAATACACTGGAAACCACTTTCCCTGAGTGAGCAGAGTAGTGGAATTATCAGGTCCAAATGGAATCTGTTAAGGCAGTGAATAATAATTTATTGAAGCAAGCTCTGTGAAAGGTTTAAATAACAGGGGAACTTTGGTAAATGAAATTCCTTGCTGAGCTTCACTTTTCTTTTCTTTGTTTTACATTTAAAGCTGTGTTCCATTATGAATTAATATTTATATGGCATGACATGTAGGTGGAGATTCTTTTTCTTTTCCTTCATCTCTCCCTCCTTTCCCCTCCCCCTTTCTTGTATTCCAGCACCAGTTGTTGAAAAAAGGTTATTCTTCTTCCCTTTAATTGACTTTCCTTTTTTGTTTTGTGAAGGAAAGGGATTAGTGGTAGAGGATATCTCTGACTCCTTCTAGCTTTCTGAATATTTTGAGCCCGCTTATGACATGCAGTCTTTGAGGAGTTACTTTTCCTATCACACATATGTAAGGAGCATCATCTAATGTCATTTCAGAATCCAGCTATTGGCTATTACTCACTTGATCCAATTTTCTTGTGAAAATATGATTTTGGAAGATGGGGAAAGATAGGTAGAGAATCATAGCAATTAAAAAAAAACCTATTATCTTTGAACAAATATAAACTTTGGTTTTTGCTTCACTTGGAATGCTCCCTTCTCCCAAGGTAGAAAAAGATGGCTTAGGTTTTAAGAAACAGCAGCCAGTTAATCTTTATTTAAATCTTGGATTCATACATAGAAGGGGTTAAAAATGGTAATTGTATTACCATTTAAAATAGAACATTTGAGATGTAAGTCAAGAGGTAAGCCTGGAGTGAATTTTTTTGTTCAGACAGAACATGGAAATCTTGCCTCTTTTCAGAAAGATCATAATCCTTGTTATAGTGTCACAGAGAAGACATATCAAATATTAGAGTGAATGTTATTGATGCCCTCTGAATTTTCAAATGTTTGGGGATTCAATATGCAAGTAAATGTATAAGCAAAAGACATTTGAAAGTGAGAGTTCTATTCTTAAAATCTATAGTTATGAAAAGCTCCTCTAGGTTTTAGATTTTGAATCAGGACAAGATGATAGGAAGAAACAATCAAAGCTATTCTCTGAGAGTGCATGATCTCTGGAGTCATATCTCCTGGGGCTGTCTGCTAGTGAGCTTTCAAAATTAAGCAGGTTTCCTTTTGAATAGGAGACTTCTTCAAAACACTTGCTCAAAGGGAAAAACAACAGTAGCAATAGAATAGTTAGAAGTTCAAATGAGTCTTGTTATTTTGAAAAAAAACAATTAGAGTCTTTTTTACCTTCTTAAAGCAAGCTCAGTCTAGAACAGCAGAAAAAGATTCCACCATGGTTAGGAACAAGCAAACAACTCAGCCCAACAACTAGAGGTTCTTGTGAATCATGTTAGAGGAATCAAAGGGGCATTTTATTTGGACAATCAGTTTAGAAAAAACTGCCGCACTGTGAGTTACATTTCTTGCATTTTTAAGTCTGAGTTCTGCTGCTAACTGGCTGGTTGACCCTGGATAAATCAGTGCTTTCTCTGGACTTTTATTTCCTCATCTAGTAAATTATATATTTGGATTAGATGACATTGAAAGTTCCTCTTTCCTCTAAAGTTTGTGATTCATTTTTAGACCCTTAATTCTTGTTTCTATTGTGCTTCTCCATTGATTCAGCAAATAGTTACTAAGCACCTACTTTATTCTAGAACTGTGATGATGCTGATGGTTTGAGAATGGGCTAAACAAATAAAAAGCCAGTCTTATGTGATTCAATTTCTATACACATTCAAAATAAACCAATCCATAGATATGAAAAGTAGATTAGTGGTTGCCAAGGGTTGACAGAAAGAGAGAATGTGAGTGAATGCTAATGGATATAGGTTGTTTTGTTTTGTTTTTTAGGAGTGATAAAACTGTTCTACAATTTGAAAGTGGTAATAGTCACATGACTTTGTGACTATATTAAAACCTTCTGAATTGCACCTAAAAGAAACCTTTGCTAGCCAGATGCACTTTGCCTTCAGGTTAGCTCATAGTTGGTAGATGGACATACAGAGGCAACTCTGATACAGTATATACTAAAATGGGTACATAACTTGGATGTGGTAGTGGTGATAGTGGAAACTGGGAAATCATTACTTGAGAAAATCATATGATGCCATGTCCAGGAGATGAGTAAGAAGAAGATGTTTTAGCCAAGGGGAATATAGTCCTTTGGGGTAATTAAACTAGAGGAGAATAGCTACTGCATAAAATTGCAAAGGAAAATGATTAGAGATGAGGCTAGGGAGGCATGAGCCAACTCTTGAAGCCATGGTAAGGAATCTGGATTTTATTCTGAGGGCAGTGGGGAGAAGTATTTTAGTCTGGAGAATAATACACAATTAAGTTTATAATTTAAAAAGAAAGCTCTGGCTGCAACACAAAGAACAAATGGAAAAGGGTAAGGCCAATGACAGGCAGATTGTCGGTTGCAGTAGCCCAGGCAAACAAAATATGTGGCTGGGGTAATGTAAAGTAGAGAAAACAACAGTATGAATAAAATAAGAAATGAGGCCAGGCGTGGTGGCACACCCATGTAATCCTAGCATCAGGAGGCTGAGGCAGGAGGATACTTGTGAATTTGAGACTGGCCTGGGTACAGAGTGAGCTCAAGGTCAGCCTAAAGTGAGACCCTGTTTCAGGGGGGACAGGGAGAGATAATGGACACACGTTTGAGAAATATTAAGGTAACTGGACAGAGAAATAAAGAAAAGGTCAGGGTTAAATCATATATCTTGGGCTTGAGCAGTTAGATGCTTGATGATGTCATTTGCTTATTTAGTAAGCAGACATAGATATTTGGGGAAACATTTGGATGTACAAGGACATTAAACTGGATCCAATAGACAATTAAGAGGTATGTATCAGCAACTCCCAACAGTAACTTGGGCTAGAGAGAGAGAGAGAGAGAGAGAGAGAGAGAGACAGACAAACAGACAGACATCTCCAGAATAGAGATAATAATTGGAACAATGGGAGTGTATTTTTAGTCCAGGAAGTGTGTTTAAACATTAAAAAAAAAAGAGCTCCTAGGGCAGAATCCTGAATAATACCAAAATTGGCAGTAGCAAAAAATGATAGAGGAAAAGAAGTATGAAGAGTACTATGTGAAGCAGCAACTGAGAGACTGGAAGGAAATGAGATTGAACATTGATATAAGATTTTTATTTCTATTTATTTATGTGTTTGCTTGTTTATGTGGTACTGAGAATTGAACAAAGGCTTTTGCATTGAACTCATCTTCACCCTTTAAATTTTTTATTTAAATATTTATTTTTTTATTTTCTTATTTTTTTGGTTTTTTTAGGGAAGAAAACATGGCTTCCCCATGGATCAAAACTCTGGCCCCTGCAACTGCTTGCAGTGCTTTAATCTGCTGAGCAATTTGGCTGGCCCTAAATTTTTTAAATTTTAAGGCAGTATCTCCCTAAGTTGATAAATTGTCCCACTTGGCTTGAACCTGAAATTCTCCTTCCTCAGCTTCTCAGAGTGCTAGAATTACAGTTGTGCAGCACCATACTCAATATTTTGTAAAAAGCAAACATGTTTTATTACATACAATGAAACGTGTTAGAAAATGTTCCAAGTATCTTACAGATATGGCTCATTTAATCCTTGAAATAATTCCAGGAAGTAGATACAATTATCATCTCTATTGTATAAGTGGGGAAACCAAGGCTCACATCTTGCACAAGGTCATATGACAAGTGAACTGCAGATATCATGTGATCCTAATTAGTGTGGCTTCAGAAGAGTCCAGTGCTTAGCTACTTTGCTATGTCACCTCTCCAGATACACACATGCTTGGGTAAACACTGAATGAGCCCCCAAAAGTGGTTCCAAACTGGATCTGCCTTCCTTTTGCCGCAAGGAAATGAAGTCCCAGAGAAGTTAAGTAATTTGGCCAAAGTCACACAACTACTAGGTAGTGGTGTCAGAATCTTAACCCCAAAGCCTCTTTCTTCTAGATTATATTGTGATTTTTTTCTCTGAGTACCTTTGTGTGCATAAAATTTAATTTTACTTATTTTACAAATATTAATTCCTAGAGAATTTCTCAAATGCTAAAGTAGCCTACCTTGAACCCTTTCTCAAAAGCAAATGCCTTGGATGTCTCAGAGTTCTTTAGGGATAATATCAACTTAATTCAGGCCACTCATACATTCTAAAAATGTAGGTGTGGTAATGCATTGCGTTCTAATTGACTTATGCTATTTTCAGGGTTTGATGCTCTAGTCATGCCATCAGGATATATCATGATCATAGAGAAACAACAACCAGAAAACACTACTAGCATAAAGAGCTATTTAAAAATCATTATTGCCCTATTTATTGTCTCTAAAACTAATAACTACCCCAGTAGGAAGTCATGGTTTAATGGTCTAGAACTAGACTGTGTACTCGTATAGCTATTTCTCCCCCTTCCTCATTTTATCCTTGAAATTTAAAGGAGAAAACAGAACTGTTGCGTCAGAGTTGAAGGTTATACTCTGAAGTCAAAAAAGATATTTTGGAATCTTTAAGGACTAGAGGACAATTAAGTAGTTTTTCAGTTTCACATAAAGTATTGTTAGAGTGTCCCCTAGTGCTGCTCTGAAGAAATAACTTGAGAGAAATTAAGTATTACTTGCTTATAATCTCTACCACCACCTTGTGGTAGTGTCCTCAAATAATTTTACTGGCAAAAATTTTCAAGAAATCTACGTTAATAGTTAACAGAACAGATCACAATCTAGCCTGCAAATTCTATTAAGAATGAAATATCTTTAAATAGGTTATTTTACAAGTAGTTAGGTCAGAATTCCATAAAACCTTGAAAAACAGCCCTTTAAACAGAAAAATGAAGATTTGCTTTTTTTAAAAATTG
This sequence comes from Tympanoctomys barrerae, assembly GCA_002564285.1. NCBI lineage: Eukaryota > Metazoa > Chordata > Mammalia > Rodentia > Octodontidae > Tympanoctomys > Tympanoctomys barrerae. Next base: position 12,153 of record NDGN010451330.1, read on the forward strand.
AGACAAAGTCTCACTATGTAGTTCAGATTCTACTTGAACTTACTGTGTAGCGCAGGCTATCTTTGAACTCATGGTGATCCTCTTGTTTCAATCTCCTGAGTGCTGACATTACAAGGCCATCATGTCTTGCTTTGTTACTTTTTTAGCTATAGCATACTGTGTGTAACATAAAATTCATTACTTCAGCCATTTCCAAATATGTAATTTAATTAGGTGGTTCCAAGCACATTCACAATATTGTGCAACCATTATATATTTTTCAAAATTTTTTTCATCATTTCAAACAGAAGCTATACCCATTCCTTTCACTCCTCCATTGCCTGATAACCTTTATGCTATTTCCCATCTTTATGAATTTGCCTACTATAGGTACCTCATATGTGAAATCCTACATTTATCCTTTTTTTTAAAGCTTTATTTTATTTTTTTTTTAATTTGTGTGTGTGTGTGTGTGTGTGTGTGTGTGTGTGTGT
>NDGN010451355.1:0-12566 GCA_002564285.1 Tympanoctomys barrerae
GCCACAGAGGTAAGCAGGGTGACTCTAGCTGATTTGCTTAGGATGGGAGCTGATTTGCTCTGGATATGGGAGTCTTGAAGCTGATACCCAGCAAAGTGGGTGGTGGGTCCCCAAGCAAATGAATAGTGGAAACGATGGCTCAGAGCCGTGAGGCCGGCTTCCTCCCTGACTGTCATTTGATGGGCAAAGAGAAGAGAGACCTTACCTTGCTGAGGGGTAAGTTGGCTCCAACTGTGCCGAGACATCTGCTTGGCCACAGCTCAGCTGAGGGGCCTAACTCAGCAGGCTTAGCATTCTTCAGAAGGAGGTATCCCACTCGGCTGTTTGGTCTGATATAATATATTTGATTTTTATAACAAAATAAGAATGAATGCTAAATTATCAATGAAAAATATGTGATTGCTAGTATAATGAGTATAGTAAATGCTGGGGTGGGCAAACAGTGTGTTTCCTCCTGAGAATCTAGGAACTTGTTGGTGATCAGATAAATGTAATGCCTTCATGGAGTGAGCAAAGATCCTGCTGACAGGGATATTGTAAGTGGGTTGTGCTGCATTTGCAAGTGATTATGATCAAGATCAGCATTTTCCAGATTAACTGGAAAAATGGTTTTCTTCTTTTAAATGTGCATTTTACTTTTAAGAAAGCAAGAGTTCTTCAGCCAACTGTAGGTTGTGCCCTTTAAAAATTGTCCAGTGTTTGCAGGATTGAAAAATTTCCTCGTGGCTCCATGGCACTTTCATAGGGCTTCCCCTCAGCCATAAACTTAACCATACTTATAATTGATTACTGCATTTAAGCAAGTGCAGACTGAAGCAGAAACTTTAATGGATGCACCAGGTCCTGCTGTGAAATGGGCTCCTGTTAGCAGGGAAGAGCTGTGGTTTTGCAAGGGTTGCTAAGACAGAGTTCTGTTTTATGATATCTCACATCTGCACCATTTGGGACTGAGCCATGGTTGGAACTTTATGGCGAATCCCAGGTGCTACAGCTTTGCGACTGGCCCTAGAAGCCGAGAGGTTCCGTGTAGGGTCAGGGGCTGATGCTTCTCTTGCTCTGGTCACTGTCCCTGGATGCTCCTGTGCCCTCAGCACGCTGCATCTGACCCATGGAGTCCACCATGGTCCTTGCCATCCCAGCCCCGCTTCTGACCTCACTGTACAGTTGGCTCCAGGAGACATCAGTTTACCTGAAGAGCTAGCTCAGTGCTCCCTGCATGTCTTGACATGATGTCACCTGACAGTTCTGAAGATTCAGTGCTGGCTTTTAAGAGAGAAACTATGTCTGAGCTACGCTCCATGAATGTACTGTCAGGGATACCAATAGTTGCTCCTGGTGAGTGAGAAGAACTCAGATTTAGCTGTACCGACTGATTAAAGTCAGCCTCTCATTTGGGTATTTGATCTTGTGATGTTAGAGTCTCAGCAGATGTCTCTTCCCAGCCCAAGCCCTCATCTCAGGTGGCTGGGAAATATCTGAGGTATTGTCCCAAAGCTCACACAGTGTCCCCGAGGCATTTCTGCCTGGATGAGGATGAAATAACCTTGCTCTGGCACACTGGACATCTTAAGCTGTCTGAGGACTTGGTGGGCTGGATGAGCAAGAAAGGGGGGAAAGGCAAGAGAGGGATGGTACAAATAGAAGAGGAAGCAGAGGTCCAGCTGAGCTGGCAGCAAAGTATCTGCAAGGGCTGCCTTAGAGATAAGCCAGAAGAGTGTGGTAACGGGCTGCCCTCACTGACTTCCTACTAGGTGAGATGGGCCTCCCCTCCCCTCCCCTCCCCTCCCCCTTCGCAGCAGGAGCTTTTGTCCCCCTGAGGGTGTCTTGCCCTTGACCTCTGTGCTACCACAGGCTACTCTGGAAAATGGAGCAGCAGTGCCCTTTGGGGTCCTGTGTGTTTGCCAGAGGACAATACATAGTGAGAATGTGACAAAATAGGACTCGTGCTGGGTCCAGGAGAGATGAAACTGAACGCTTGCAGACTGAGGATCTTATCTTTGGTCATATGTTGTATTCTGAAAGGCCATTTCTGCGGATATCACTGGCCTAGGTCCCTCCATGAGGTGCGAGGACGGAAGCACAAAGAGGACACTACACATAGTGCCTGGAGTATTTATCAGTCTATATTGGTGCCATTTTCGTGAGAGTTCTTGTTCCTCTTCTTGAACACCTAAAACTAAGGAAGAAGCCATTCTTGGCAAGCCTCCTGGGAAGGGTGATGGGGGTGTCCATGCCAAATCTCTCCAAGGAGCTCTGTGTTCTTACAATACCCCATGGGCACCAGGCCATGCATAGCCTTAGCCTAAAGGCTGAGAAATGACAGGTCCCTTTTCCCCCTGAGTTGCCTGGCCCAGGGTGCTCCCATCTGCCTCCTGATTTGCAGGCCTCCACATTGTATAGGGTATGTGAGTCCAGGGGAGAGGAAGGTGACCCTACAGTCCCTGCTGCCATAGGTAAGGCTTTTCCTGAGGCTGTATGACTCATCTCTGCATGTCACAGTGGAGTGACCCAAGTCAGGCTGGGTAAAGTCTCCGTTCCTCCCACTCTGGTGACCCTGAAGTCACCTTGGCCTTTCTATGTCCAGGTGCCCGGTTCCAGGCTGTGTGGGGCTTGGTCATATCAGTGGCAAGTATGCCTCACACAGAAGCGCATCTGGCTGCCCTCTGGCTGCCCGGAGACAGAAAGAGGGCTCCCTCAATGGTTCTTCCTTTTCCTGGAAGTCACTGAAGAGCGAGGGACCCACCTGTCCCACTCCAGGCTGTGACGGCTCTGGCCATGCCAATGGGAGCTTCCTCACTCACCGGAGGTAACTGTCACTGCAGGCCCTGCCATCTCTTCCAGTGAGTAGAGACCCTGGCCTTGGGCTAAACATGGGCCCTGGGAGTGGGAGTAGGGGAGAAATGGGCTTAGCATGACCATGGGCACTGACTTGGAGAGTTGCAGAGGTGCTGCTGGTGCCAGATGTGTTTCATGTTTCACCATGTGTCTGCACTCACCAGCCTCCTGTCTACCCTGTCTGAGTCCCTCTGGGCTGGCATTAGGTTGCCTTGCTCCTCCCCTTGGAGTCTCTTTGAACTTTGGGCAGAATCCCCTGCTTGCTTTGCAAAGGACCTAGTGGTTAGGTCCCTGCCTCTCCCTTTCTTCTATCCTCTTTGTCTCTTCCCTCTCCTCTGCTCCCCTCTCTTCCCTTCTCTTTCTCTCTCCTTCTTTTCTTCCTCTGCCTTCAGGATTAAATAGTGCATTCATTCAACAAGAACATTTACCAAGAGCCCATTATGTACCAAGGCCTGGATATAAAGCAGAGAACCAAAGGACAGCCAGTTCTTGCCCTTTGGGGGAAAGGTGGAGAGAGAGGCAGAGAGAGAAAGAGAGGGAAGGAGGGAGGGAGAGAGGGAGAGAGAGGGGGGGAGACAGAGACTATAAGCAAGCTAGTGAATGGTGAGTGGTGGTCAGGGTTCTAGAGAAAGCAGCAGGGAGGGGCAAAGAGGCCTCTTGAGAGATTTCCAGCCACACGTCCCAGTTGACTGGGGGAAAGACTATGGGCAAGGAAGACCTGGAAGGGCCTGGCTCATGGCCAGAGAGGAGCAGAGCTAGAGCTAGGGTTTAACCCACTGTCTCTGGCAGGGAGCAGGGAGGAGATGGGGGCTCACTTGGGTAGCTGGGATGGCCATCGGCCGCAGCCACAGAGGAGACTGCTGGGACCAGGGATGACGAGTGGAGGAGCCCTTCTCTGCCTTCCTGAACACCTTTCCCTTTGCCTTAACCTTTACTCATTAAAGGTTAATGGCACAGTGGACATTTGGTGCAGATTAAGTCACTGCACCAAAATAAGATCATGCCTGAGCATCTGTATCTGATGGGTTGCATGCTAGAGGGTCTCAGGGTCAGATTATGGAGCTCCTCTGGGAACTCTGCCAGTGTGGACCTTAGAGCTCAGAGGGACCAGCACATAGAACAGTGATGCCCTGCTCCCTTGAGCTCTTGGTGGGGCAGCCATGGCTGTGGCCTCTGAGGGGGTACCTTCCAGGTCCTTTCACATCCAGACCATGGCCTCTTACTCTCCAGGATGGGTAGGCAGCTGATGAGGTGCAGTCCTACCATAGAAGGCCCTCAGGGTCTCCTAGATGCACGGGATGTACTTTGGACTGGCCATAGCATAACCTGGACTGGCAACATTGTATGGTCCCAGACTGGTCATGGTATGTGACCCTGGATTGGCCCATAGATTGTGTCTCTGGACTGGCCAGTGATGTGTGATCTCTACTTTCAGTTTGTCTGGTTGTCCCAGAGCAACTTTTGCTGGAAAGAAGGGAAAACTCTCAGGGGATGAGATTCTTAGCCCGAAGTTCAAGACCAGCGATGGTAAGGATATTCTTCTGGGCTATCCCTATTTACCAACCCTTCTCTGTCCTGGTAGAAAGATGGGAAGCCAAGCCCCAGGAGTTATGACCTAGGGACACAGGGCTAAGAAGGTGACCAGTCTTTTTGTCCTGAGCCCATAGACCTGTGAGCCTTGATTCTGAAGCTGTTATTGACTATGCATGGGACTTCGCCCTGTATTGAGTAGTTATTTTTGTGTTGATCTGAGGATTTGGTGGCCACTGGCATGAAAGAGCCCAGAGCAGCTCCAGAAATCATGTCCCCAGAAGCTTGTGGTGGTGTGGCTCACTCCCACCTAGGCAAAGACCCTCAGCATTTTGGGATACATCTTCCCCTTGATCTTAGCAGTTAACACTTCTCGGAAGACCTGTGCCTCCCACTGGAACCCAGGCCAGGAGTCAAACTGTAGTTTGCACAGTCTTCATCTCAGTTTCCAAGACAGACTTCCCAGAGTGAAGTGTGAGATTCACGCCCAAGACAGGAGCTCAGAAACCATGGGGGAAGGTCTCTGCAACACAGGGACCCCCTTTCACCTTGAAAGGAGGCCTGAACCCTACTTGCTGGTCTGGGCTTCATGCCACAATCCCAGCTGAAGCTTCTTTCTGGGACAGTGTTGGAGAATGATGAGGAGATCAAACAGCTGAACCAGGAGATCCGAGACCTGAATGAATCCAACTCAGAGATGGAAGCCGCCATGGTGCAGCTGCAGTCCCAGGTGCGTAGAACCTCTCTGGCCCTGGCCCTACACTTCTGTCCAGAGGCCATCTTGGCACTGTGTGATGAGTGAGTTTCATTGCCAAGGGACTGTGCTGTTTGAGAGAGCAGTTCTCAGGAGTTGGTGTGTTGTTGATGGGATCTTACTCCAAGGCCTGCAGTTCAACTGGACAAGTCCGTCAGGGCTAGGGCCCTTCTAGTACTAGTCATGCTCTCTGTGTTTCTACTTCAGTTAGTGCTGGTGGCTTGTCAGTGTGGTGCTTGGGCCTGGATAAAGACAGGGCCCACACACAGCTGCACACCAGCAAGGTGGCCTGCACAGCTCCAACTCTATATGCTTTTCCAATACTGATGATTGAACTAGAACCTTTGGCTTTTGTGGTTGTTTGTTTGTTTTGCGGAACCTGGGATTGAACTCAGGACCCTGTGCTTGCCAGGCAGGTGCTTATTCTGCTGAGCTGTCTCCCAGGCCCTGGCTTTTATGTTCTAAATCCCTGGTCCTCTAATTTTGAAACAGGGTCCCACAGAGTTGCCCAGGCTGGGTTCAAACTTGCAATTTTCTTGCCTCAGTCTCACCCAATACTGGAATTTTAAGTACTCACCCTCACCCTCACACCTGGCTTTTGTTCTTCTATCTTCCTTATAAACTGGAGGTAAGAGCAGTTTCTGTCCCTTTGGTTGATGGTTGAGGACTTCTCTGAGGAAAGCTTTTGCACAAATACCTGGCTACAGCACATATGTCATGAGCGCAGCTGTGGCTCTGTGACAGGATTATGTGTTAATTAAATGCATGAGTAATACTTTTCCCCAAAGGGAGCATTTGGTATTAGAAAAGATGCAGGAAAGGCCTTACTTTGAAAACAAAAAGTTGTGGAGCCTATAGCTATTGACTGGGGTCAAGAATAAAGCAGGTGGCCTGGGAATAGTGCCCCCTTGTGGGTAGAGAAAGGACACAGGGATAAGAAGATGATCAGTCTTCAGAAGCAGCAGATGCTGGACACGTTTCAGGTCCACGTGCTGCTCTGTTCTTTCTCCCCAACAAACAGGCTCACCCCACCTACTGCTGCTCAAGAGCCTGGATAAAAATAGCACGTGAAGCTCAGGTAGGATTTTCACTGTGTGCTCTAGTATTGATGCAGCATTCGCCAGGTTCACAGGAAGTAGCAATGACATCCTCTCTCTGTCCCCCAGCAAGTGTGAGTGTACATGTGTGAATGTAACTCTTCCCTCTCAGAGTCTCCAAGGCCCTTATCAGGGTCAGTCACCTTGGGACAGCACTTCTTATTTCTCTTTATTTGATAAGACCAACTTTCAAGAGTTAGGTGTGGTAGTTTCAGCTACTTTGTCCCTGCTTCCCTGAGTTCATGTGAGCTTGCAGTTTGAAAACCAGTTTAGGTAACACAGCAAGACTCTATCTCAAAACCCATACAAGCTAAACCAAACCAAGCCAAGCCAAACCAAATGAAACCAAACCAAGCCAATCCAAGCTAACCCAAATTTACCCTTCAAATGACAGATTGACACTTTTTCCATAGTGTCCTTTCAGAAGACCCTGGCCATCCCCTTGAAGGAGTTTGGTGAGTTATGGTGGCTGCAGAAAGGGACCCCCCCACACACATAGTCCTTTAAAGCCACAGGCTTATACCAGATGACAGGAGTGTGCTTGCCACTCACTCCCCCTCCTCCACAGCCACCTAAAGGGATTCATGATACCTGCCTAGTTCCACATATTGCCCTCATGCGAGCTCAGCCTCTGCCTCAGGGGTCATTGGAGTTGCACAGTCATACCTGGGACTGTCTCTTAACACCAAAGATCTCAGAGGCAGTACAACATTGTACAGGCTCAGGGGTAGGGCATAGAGGGGAAGAGACTTTCCTGTGTATGACCTAGAGGCCGTGTGCTCAGGAGGCTACAGAAGCAGTGTGTTGGTCTTTTTGGTGAAGGGGCACCTAAGGTAGATATAATTGTTATCATCTTACAGACAGGAACAGGAAGCTTGGTGGAGCTAAGAATGCAGTTAGTGTGGGCTGGGACTGAGCCTAGGGTGCCACAGAGTCAGTCTGTGTCACTTTGCTCCTAGGATAGGAGAGGCACAGTGAGCCCTGGCCAAGTGCGGTCGCCGCATCTTCTCCTGTCTTTTCAGGGCTCAGGTTATTTCCAGAGGACAGTGCTTCCTCTATGTCAGGACCGGGCCCTGCCCACTCCCTCCCTTGAGGCAGGGACCCTGTAGGGATGCTGGCCTCTCCCTCTGTGCCTATCCCTGCGCCCTGTCTTCTCCCAGAGAGATGTGAGGTGTGACCAGTACATGCCCAGTAGGATGGGGCCAAGGGCAAGTGGCACTTCCCACCTCTCTCTGGCCCAGATCTCCTCCATGGAGAAAAACCTGAAGAACATCGAGGAGGAGAACAAGCTCATCGAGGAACAGAATGAAGCCTTGTTTCTGGAGCTGTCTGGGCTGAGCCAGGCCCTCATCCAAAGTCTCGCCAATATTCGCCTTCCACACATGGTAGGCACCTGCTCCAGGGATTCTCTGGAGAGCAGGGAGGGCAGGTGCCTTTTCTACCTCTGCTTCTGGGTCTTGCTGGAAGGGTCCTTTGCTCCTTTGGGGGTTCCCTGTGCACCGAATGGCCTGGCAGCTGTTGGCGCAGGGGACTGAGCCCCCTGAGTAGCTCATGGATCTAAGCAAGTTTGTTTTGGTGGCAGTGAGTCAGTTACTGGTGTTGCTGTAGACAGAAATGCTTATGGGTGTTTGGGAGTGGGGGACGGGGCAGCTGTCAGAACTTCTCGTCATGGGTGGAGTGGGGATGGAGGCTGATGTTTTTCTACTGGTTTCCCCTGCATGTGGCCCATTGCATGGATAGGGCTGGCTAACCTGGCTCTGTTTCCTAGGAGCCAATTTGTGAACAGAATTTTGACGCCTATGTGAGCACCCTCACCGACATGTACTCCAACCGGGACTGCTACCAGAACCCTGAGAACAAGGGCCTCCTGGAGACCATACAGCAGGCTGTGAGGGGCATCCAGGTCTAGAATGCCACACGCCGAGAGGACCCACCTGGCTCCAGTGTTTACCTCCCTCACCCTGCTACATGAGGCGGGGACCTCTAACTCACAGTGACTTCTAGTTGCAGGCTGGGTGTGGCCTCAGGCAGGTTTGTCCAAAGGGTGCCTGGAAATTAGTGTCTCCCCTGATGCGCCTCCAGGTCCAGGCCTCTTCACAGGAGCGCTCACTCGGGACACTGAAGTATTACAAAGCAATTTATTTTTGTTTTCTGAAAAAAATCTGAAGAGCAGCTCAAAGTCTCCAGTGGAAGCTCATGGACAAGGTTCTCAGGGAAGTTTTGGAGTTTGCAACCGCAGTATTTCTTTGTCTGTTGAGGCTGGGAGGGCAGCCTCAGGCTTGGAAGCCAGGGGTCTGCCTGGAGGACATGCCTGGGTCTGCATGTCTGTGGTCAGTGAGGCCCAGGTGGCAAGTGTGTTTTCTGTTTTCATTTAATTCAGCTTTGTGTTAGGATGGGACAAACTCTGTTTCAGAGGTGAAATTAGGAGTAGGCCTTCCAGAGACGGCCCCACAGCTGCAAGCACCCAGCCTACTTAGCTCGACTCCTATCTATAGTAGCTGGCACCCCGAGGCTCCGCAGACCTGTGTGGCTTGAGTTCCCTCTCAAGTTGTAGCCTTCAGGCCCAGGTCTGCCCAGGTCCACCCAGGTCACTGAGTTGCCTCTGTCCTGGTTGTGGCTGGGCTTGTTCTGTGTCAAAGGTGGGGACAACATCTATGAGGTCAGAGGTGAATTCCTCATGGGAGTCTGCTGAGGCTTAACTTCTGTTTAGATCATTCAAGATGCAAAAGAAAAGATAAATTTTAATTTAATGTGTTAAAAACACAATGTTCCTACCATGTAAATAGAGTCCAAGTCAACTGTGACTGCAATTACGAATTAGTATTTAAAAGTAGAGAAATTGCACTTCCTGGAAGACATTGAAAGTAGTTAGTTTAATTATTCTGTAAATTATTTAATTTTGTCAAAATGTAAGTATTTATATTCACACCCTCTTATGTTAATGTTTGCTATTTATTTAACATTTTTATTTATTAATTTTTTTATGATGTCAACTAGACCCCACACTAAGGCACCATAAGAGTGAAATAAGGGAAAACAAAGCAAAAGTAATTATTTGACTATAAGATAGGCCACAAAAAAATCTTGATATAACTTCTAGTTATAATTTTGATGCAACCAACTTATTTTTTATATATTTTGTTATTTATTCTTTTAATAATGGAATTTTTAAAAAAGTATTTTGTAACCGAGGAATTTTGATAATTTGGGGATTTTTTTTCTTCCCCTTGGTCCAATGGAGAGAAAACTATCTTGATTTTCTTTTACCTTTTTGGGTTCCTTTCAGCCACAACAGCAAGTGGAATTTTGTATTTATTATTATTTAAGTGTAGCGCAGCTGTGTGTGCTCCTGCGTGTTTCTCGTGTTATGTTCGTGGCAGTTCTCCTGGCTGAGTCCCATTGCTGTGCAGGAGCGCCAAACAGGGGCCCAAAGTCAGGGCCACACTGCTTGGGCTCCTGGCAGCCCTGATACTGTGACCCTCCTTCCTCAGGAAACGCACTGGACCCACAGCACTTCGTTTGTGTTTGGAGGGTGATTTCCTAATAAAAAAATCTGACTGTGAATTGGTGCCATAGTCTGCTCCTCGCCCTCTGGGAGTACGTGGGTGGCGGTCAGGATGGGAGGCCACCCTGCCCCAGAAAGCACAGGTGCTCCTTCCCCAAGTGGGCTCGGCCAGTATCTCCTGGAGCTACCTTCCCCCAGCTGTGTTCTATAAGGTCTCCGTCGCTGTGTGCTGCCTTGCCCGTGAAATCAGGCACATATAAATCAGAGTTCTTCCTGGGAGTTTACTCTTGGGTCAGGGAGAAAAGTGTTCCGGCTGGGACTGTTAGACTGGGGTGTGTAATGCCTCTGCACCATGTCTCTAGCCACAAGTAAGTGACAGTTCAGACATTTTGGAGGGAGTCAGGGCTGGGAAACAAGATGAAAGCGACAGGAGGGAGCACCCTGATGAATGCTTCCACAGAATCTGGATTCAGCTGTGCTGAACGACAGGCCATTTTGGACTTCTCATTTACTCCAGGTAATGGGGCTCGCTCTCTCTCTCGCTCTCTCTCTCTCTCGCTCTCTCTCTCTCTGACAAAGTGCATTGACTTTTTGGTTTTTCAGAGGCAACTCTTCGTTGTTACGCTTTTGTATCAGGTCTCCCAGGTGAGGTATTTAGTCACATATGACCTAAAATGAACTGTCACTATGACTTTTTTAGGAATTTGGCTCTGATGGCACACATTGAGTTACCTCCTCCCATGAGGACATGGGACCTACCTTCAGTGCTAAATTCTTAGAAATTCTGGGCTCCATTTTAGCCTTTGTTCCAGTTAGAAAGGGTCAATATATGAGGGGAATCTGCTATGTCTGGAGAGGGCAGAGCAGGTACCCACACATACTAGTGGGGTGACGCAGAACCCGTGAGGCTATGAGGAGAGCTCTTGCAGGTTCTCTTTAACCCTGCTTGGGACAGGGGACTCATGGTGTGGAATTGCATGACAAATGCTGGAGTGTAAGCCTGGGCTTGAGAAGGGCGATTCTCTGTGACCCTGCTGAAAGCTGAAATGAAAGAATTCTGGAGGCCTGAGAGTTGCTCAGATCATGTGGGCTATGACAACTCTTGATGGTGACAAGGAACAAAGCTGCTTGGGCTTGCTGTGGTTACCTGGTGGAGGTGAGGAGCTGAGGTCAGCATGGTAGAGGAGTGAGACAATATTGAGTTTGTCCCTATGTGGGGCAGCCAGCCAGGGTTCAGTTTCTTAGTCCTGCCCCCAACCCTGCTCATGGTCATTGCTCCTTTGGCTTTTGAAGGTCTGTCAGTGCTGTTGTCCATCCTGACCTTGAAGCTGCCTAGGTTAGGCCCTTAAACCAGAGCCTCTTTCTAATGACATCCAGGCATAGATGCAAGACTTATTTAAAAGCTTCCAGACAATTCCCAAGAGCAGAGACAGTGAGATCCACTGATGTGTGGGAAAGGGTGTGAGGTAGAGATGTTAGTGCTCATTAGCAGCAAGCTGTTCTGGGGTCTGATGACTTATCAGTCTACTTTTGCTCTCTGTGCAACTCCTAGCTGGCCTAAAGAGCTGTTCATGGTGTGGGTGGGAAGAGAGCCCCTTAGGGCAGCACAACAGCTGTAGCTGAGTGTGCACCGAGGGCATGGAGGGTTCTGAAGTGGGGATGGTGTGCAGAGGTCACATCCCAGCAGAGATCTCTGCTCATAAGTAGGGGACTGATCAACAAATGAGGAAAGAGCAAAACCAGGTCATGGGTGGGTTTCAAATAGTCCTGGACTGATCCCAGGTTTTCTGCCCAGGCCCAAGGCTAGCACTGACAAAGCTGACCCAGCAGGCAAGCACTGAGGGCTATGGCAGTGTGGGCAGGGACAGAAAGGGGCTTCTGGAGGATCTCTAAAGATTTCTGAGGAGTCTTGGAGAAGGGGATGCCTGTAGCAGAGGAATTTTGGTCTTTAAAGTCTCTCACATATTAAAGAGACTGCTTTGATCCTACATGACCTTTGCATTTCCCAAACTCTGCTTCCCCAGCAGATCTTGGAAGAATTCTGGAAGCTAGGGAGCCTACACTTGGGGTTCTGAGTCCTTCATGTCTTTCAGACAAATGTGCTCAGCCTTCATTCACTGATTACTAGGCTTCTGAGGTTGAGTTGACTAGATACATCAGGCCTGGGCTTGTAAGTGGCTCTGTGGGACAGAGATGCATGGCAGCCCTCCATCCTTAAGAAGATGGTACTGTGGCTGTTCATGATGCTAGAAAGATGCACAAACCTACAGGTAACAGTAGTGTGAGCTGATTATCCATGAGAAGATACTCCCCTGTGTGGAAAGGTTGGCTGGGCCACCAGCTTGCTGGGAGTCAAGGTAGAGTGCCTTGTAGTCACTAATATATGTTCTCCCCTGGTTTACTTTTGGTCTGAGACTGCTATCCATAGATAGACCTTCTCTCCTCACTTTCAGATCCTCTCTTTGGCCTGTTACAGAGAACAAAACTCAAGCCTTTCTCCTGAGAGAGAGAGGCAAGTGTTCCATTGGCTCCCAGAGTCAGGGCAGGGACCTAGAGTGTCTCCTGGTTTCTGAAAGTTCTTTCCACCAGTTATGTCTGTCCCAGCATTTGTCCATCTCCAGAAGAACCTTCTGCTGCCAGTTCCTGGGGGTTGTGGGATATGGACTGTGTTGGTTCTGAGCTTCCTATACTTTGGCTAGAAAATAGTGTTTTGTGTCTCGTGGGCCATTGATCTCACACCTGTAAATTCTCTGGTTTCTGAATTCTATCTCCCTTTCCTGCCAATTTGTACCTTAAAAGCTGTCATTTTGAGAGAGAGAGAGAGAGAGAGAGAGAGAGAGAGAGA
>NDGN010453098.1:0-10723 GCA_002564285.1 Tympanoctomys barrerae
AAATACTTTGCACCAGATGCAAGCTTTAAAAGTATGAAAGAGTATGAAAACAAAGAATGACATAAGTGATCGTACTTTCTTTTCATAATACCTTGTGGTAGCAATAATAAATAAACTTTTTGCAATTTCACTGTGGGCCAGGCATCATACATTCTTGAATTGTAAGTATGTCACATGAGGAGATTCCATTTTGGGGATTCTAGAAATGCAAAGTAGATCTAAGACTGAGTCCAACCTCAGCATGTAACCTATATTAAATCAATGAGATTCATCCAAGATTGGCTTTGGGAGAGAGCAAGGAAGAAAAAAGCCCATGTGAGGACTCCTTTTCTCAGCAGTCATGGTGAATCATGTCACAGAACATAGGCAGGGTGCATAGCAGGATGTGTCCTTTGAGTCTTTCCGCATGGACTCTGATGCCACACCCAGCAAAGAGGTGGATTCAGTGTAGCTCCCGGCTGTGAGAGCTCCATGTCACCCGAAGGACTTCGCAAGCCATCCTAAATAACTTTGTTTCCTAATGCAACATCAAACAGAAACACCAAAAGGACATCCAGAATTTGGAGGCAGATTTATTTACATAGACAACACTGACTGGGATCGTTCCCAAAATGTCAGGCCCCAGTCTCTAGTGGTATACAGTTCATATGGGATAAGCAAGCACGAAGCGCAGAAGCAGAACGACTTACCAATTGAAGACTGATTCTTACAGTATGCATCGTAGTGACCAGCTATGCATCACAGTGACCAGCCATTTCTAGAAGACAGAAGCAACCAAATGCATCAGGACCTATTACCTGGGCAACTAGGAAACTAAAGTTTATGGTGGGCCGGGCAGCATTTTCTGTTATGTTTCTCGGCTCTCTTAGTTTTCTCAGCAAATCCTTACTGATCATGTTACATGTGATCTCCTGAGACAAGGCCCAAGTAGCAGCAGTAACACTGGGGCTGCCCGTGGTCCTTGGATGGGCCCTAGCCAAGACTGAGAATTCCCACTAGGAGTTTGTGGTTTGTTTTCTTTGTATTAGGGTTTCCCCCTAAGTTGACTCTGTCAAGGGAGTGAAGGAGTAAATCTGACTTAGAAGGGTTCCAGTGTGCCTTGGGAGCTAGTCAAATCTTTATCATTTGTAAGGGCTTTAGTGTTTTGTTTTGGGTTTTTTTGGTCCCATTAGGACAATCATCCATAGAAGTAAGGGAAAAACCACAGCTAGCAGGGACATGAAAAAGTAAGGTCTGGGGCAAGCAGCATGAAAAGATACAAAAATCATGGGGAATAGGTATGAAGCAGTCCTGTGAATGGTGTCCTCAAGCTTCAGCTGGGCTGGGCTGGTCAGCATCCAGAGTGACCAGAGCAGTGCTTCGAGTATATTATCCCTTCAGAGTGAAATGTCTGGTCTAGGTAAATTCTCCAGAGGGTCAAGGGCTGGATTTCTGAAACTTGTAGAGGTAGTTAATGTGCACCTGGGTAATACCTGTGTAAATTTTTAGAGCTTTGTGTCCTATATGTTGGATAGTTCTGCCAGTTTTGAGTTATCTCTGTTGCCAATGTAAGACCACTATTGCTGCCTGTAGTCAAGGGTAGGCCATGTCTAGGGATGACTTCTCACAGCAGGCCCTTACAAATTTCTGTCACCTTGGTCAACCTGAGTAGTTGCAGAGAAGCAGTAAGTCACACCAAGGGCAGGTCAGGGTCAGTGCCACAGATGCTGAAACCTGGGCTGGTTGCAAGGGTATAGATGCCAGGGCTGTGGTTTGAGCTTATAGAATGCATGGTCGGGGCAGGGCTGGCTCTACGTAAGATAGATCTTCTGGGAGTAACAGGTAAGATTTTTCTGGCTAGGTTGATGTTTCAGTCAATCAGATCTCAGGAGGAGACTTAGGTCATTGGAACAGATTATTTTGAGCACAAGCTTGGCTTCACTTGTATCAGATTTCCAAGCAGCAGCAGGAAGCAGTTTGCTGTGCAGATCATCCCTGCAGGAGGGCTTTGGCCAAAATAGTTTTGTCCAAGGTGACCCTAGCACATCTAGTATGTCAGACTTCATTTCTAGCAGAGCTACATCCATCCATGAACAAGGTATATTCAGCATCTGCAATGGTCTACAGCTATGCCGGAGTCCAGTCCTGTCTGTGTCACCTGGACAGTTAGGTCTTCACCTGAGGTGAGCTATTATAGCATGGAGACAAATAGACAGCAGCACTTAGAGACTGGATCTAAGTATTTGCATAGGAGTAGCCACTGGGAACTCCCAGGGGCTACAGTCTGGGTAAGCATCATTGTTTTTGTAAACTCAAGGGTCCAGATTCTGCAGAAGCCAGCATCTCCAAGGAATTTGTAGTTTCTTCCTTGTAACCAATGTCTGCCAGATATTGCCGCAGGGCGTTTGTGCCTTTCCAGGAGGCAGCTTGGGTGGCAGAAGATCGAAGCAGCATAGATGGAGGGAAATTATGGCAGCATTGTCTGCTCAGAGATCCTGAGCTGGCTTTACAGGCAGGAGAGATGTACTTCAGCAGTTTGATAGTCTATATCCTGTGTTCAGCGGACTGTGATGGAGCTAGAAGGGACAGAGACATGGGCTGTCCCAGAGCCGAATCTGTTGCTAAGATCTCCCCCAAAATAATAGGAGTTCTCAAACCCTTGTATCAATTGAATAACAGGCCAAAAAGGGTATACGAGTTGGTAACCACAAAGTGCAAGGAGAAGGCTGCATTGCTGACGGCACGGGCATCTTGCCCAAGGTGAGAAACAGTCTTTGAGGCTGATGTGTGGCTGGATACCTGTTTATGCTGTGACATTTGACAGAAATGGGGTTGCAGTGAGGTGGCATATTGATAGCCAGGCCCAGAGGTGAGTCTTTAGCCCATACCTCTGCGAGGAGAGTTTGCAGAACTTCAAGATTGTAATTGTCTGTCTCAGGCTGATGCAGGCAGCATCTTCCTCTCAGGAAACAGAGTTGAAAGTGCAGGGTTAAATGACAGGGGGCTGACTAGCTTGGTGCAAAGGAGATGGTCATTTCTAACTTGAAGAGGAGGTCTATTTCCAGAAGTAGTATGGGAACTGACTTATACTAATGTCCTCCCAGGCTGCAAGTTTGTGCCCCGTAGAAGGGGCAAGCCTCGTTGTCCCAGGGATGGACTCCTGGTGGCCTAGATGAAGAAGGCAGCCTGAACTGGCCTGGTCTGAGTCCATTAGACTGATGAAAGAGTTGTAATCTGAATGACATTTGGTGTCCACCATCCTGACATCAGGCTTCTGGGTAAGAGTAGTAACTACTTTTGGCCTATTCTTGGGCTCTTTGCCCACTTCTTTGATGTTTTCGAGAAGCACTCAACTGGGCTGTTTCTAGGCAGGATGACCTGTGGAAGAGGCCATGGAAACTCATTCAGCAGTCAAAATGTGGACCTCAGAAGGAATTGTTGACAGCTGTCTTGGGCAAGTGCTAGCTGATGCCATCTGATCAGGGTAGGAAATGCAGGCTCTGGCATGAGGACCTCTGGGGCCAAATCCAGGCAGTGGTGAGCTGGAATCATTTTGATTGGCTGGACATAAATGAGTCAGGAACGGAGAGTGAAAATATAGGTGTTGGTAGCAACTGCAGTGCCTATAAAGTTGCCAGGGAAAATGGGCCTTATTTTCTTTTCTTTGAGATTCAGGGAGCAGTTTGGTTTGATTTCAACTTTATAAAAGTTCTTTTTTCTACAGTCTGGGGCTGTGAGTTTTGACTAATTAGATCCTGTCTCTGACTTCCTAAGTGTGTGTGTTCCCTTGAATAATGGCACAATAGATAAAGGCTCGGAGGTCCTCAGAAAGAAAACACTTAGGTGCCCCCCAACCATGCCTCTTGCGGAGAACTAGACATGACTTAGCGAAGGAGGCTTTGAGGCCTCCATGAGGCCATATGTCAGTTTCCCTGGCATCGTATGTGAGGACCCAACTAGCCACCCTGATGAGTGTGTCCCAGTCTTGGTGCACAGACAGAGCAGGCTACTGCTTGTAGCCATTCCACTCACTCACACATTCATTGAACAGGCTCTCGGAGGTTAAACATTCCCGCCCCCTTCCCTTGAGGTGGTCCTGACTAACAAGAGTTGATGAGACACCCTTCAGCTCAAGCTGAGCAGCACTGTCAGACTAACTGGGGTGCCCTCAGAGTCTTAACAAAATCAGGCAGGCAGGCAGACAGACAGACAGACGGATAGATGGACAGATTGAATTTTCCTCCTTTTGGGTTTTGGTGTGAGCCTTGCAAGCAAGGAGCCAAGAATCCTCCGGCAGGCCTCCGAGAGGATTTGAACAATCGCACCTTCTTGTCAGGACCTGCAGAGGTCCTTGCTCTGTCTATGAGGGACAGTGCTGGTGATCAAAAAAGTAAGCATGGTTGGTCTTCCCACTCAACACACCAGAAGAAATGGCAAACGGAAATGACAAATAACACCTAGAATTTGGAGGCAGATTTTTTTACATGGATGGGTACTGATCAGGATCAGTCCCAGAATATGCAGCCTCTGGTGGTCTAGGGATCACAGAAGGTCAGCAAGCGGGGAGTACAAAGGCACAATGGCTTGCAAGTTGGGAATTAGCTCTCATAACATGCGTCACAGTGACCCCTGTGCATATCTCAGTGACCAGCTGCTTCCAGGAGACAGAAGCAACCAGAACTGCAATAGGAACTGTCACCTGGGCAACTAAGAAGCTGAAGGATACTGTCTTGTGGGAATGCATTCCTTCCAAGATTCGGAGGAGTGAAAATTTGTAAGAGTTAGTGATCACGAAGGCTATGTCCTTCATGATTGGGATAAGAGTTAGGGGACTAGGTAGATAGCTTGGTGGTCTAAGTACCTGCCTGGCAAGTGCAAAGACCCTGGTACTACATGTTGTGCAGGCCCTGGAAACCTAGGCAAGCCATTCTGGCCATGGAAGCCAGGCATGGTGGTACACCACTGTAATTCTAGGGCTGGAAAGGCTGAGACAGGAGGAGCATTCTGAGTCTGAGCTGTGTAGCTAGACCCTGTACCAAATAAATAGATTTTTGTAAAAAAGAGTTAGGGTTGGTGGTGGAGACCTATAATCCCAACATTCTGGGAGAGTGAATCAGGAGGATTTCAAGTTTGAATCCAGCCTGGAAGATTTAACAACCGAACAAGATCTTCTTTCAAAATTAAAACTAAAAAGGGCTCAGGATGTGACTCAGTGTGAAGGCCCTAGGTTCAGTCCTCAGTACCATACACACAGAGAAGGGGTGGGGGTGCCCTAAGGAAGTCAGCCTAACCTGCTTTCCTACCTAGTGCCTGCTGAGGGCATACTGCACCTCCTCTCTGGAGGAAGCAGCCCTCTCCATAAAACCACACCTGCTAGTACCTTGATCTGGGATTTTCCAGCCTCCAAACTAAGAGAAAATAAATTTTTACACTTTATAAATTACTCAGGCTCAGGTATTTTGTTACAGCAATACAAAGAGACTAGGTCAATATCCATTAACTCCTCATGAGTTTATTTAGAAAATTTTACCATGAGACTTCAGCTCTATTTACTCTAATTCCTGGATTTATTCATGCCCTCCTCTGCAAACAGTGTCTCCTTCACTGGCTTCCATCATTACCATCCCAAAAAATTATGTCAGTGGGTACAATGAGATGATGTATTCATCGATGTCATATCTTATATTCGCTTTCCTTGTCCTCTCTTCTCCCATCCTTCATTCCCAGAATGCCCCTAGTCCTCCAGATTACATTCCCTGTAGAAAAAAAGGTAAAGACTTCTGTTACAGCAAACCTCTGCAGACTTTCCTTAACTTGTGATGGTTCGCTTATGTTTTTTTTATTTTGAAATAAAAGCATGTTTACTAAAAATAAGCTTTCTGTGAGATAACTTTTGTCTAACTGTAAGTTAATATAAGTGTTCAGGGCACCTGTAAGTTAGCTACAGCTAAGCTATAACATTCTGTTGGGAGGGATATGAAATGCAGTTTAGAATTATATTTTTAACTTATGATGAGCTCATCAGAAATAACCTCATCTTATTGGGAAGCATTTTTGTGTATTCAAATCCATAAACATGTTCAACAAAACAAATCACCACCCATGTAATGAAATTTATTGTCTCCAAAATGCTATAATAAAAGACAAGAGGCCAAGCTATATTGCCATTTCAATGCAAATAGCCCTTTCAATTATTGAATAAGGATGTGCTCACACTGATCAGAACTTTCCTCCTGAGAGAAGGGACCAGACAAAAGGAAGAGAATAGACATTTCGAAGAAGTGTGGAGCAGGGGAGGAAGCAGGCAAGGGTTGGAGCAAGAGTAAGACATACTGGCTTCTTTCCCACCCTTACTCTCTGGCTGGCAAGCATTGCCTAGGCAGAAAACACTTTCAGCTATACATCCTGTGTGTGGACCTATGGGGATAATTCGAGAGATTACCTCAAGTAGTGGAAAAAGAATCAACTCTATGTTAATATTAAATTGATTTTCTTGAAAACTTATGCATTTTAAGAATTAAAAATTCTTCGGAAGAGTCCATGTATTTCACTTGACTGCCCAAAATGTCCATCAAAATAAACTCCTCTTATTTAATGTAAATAGCCTCTTCTTTAATGTAAATCATCCAACGCAGGTCGTAGCTTTGCTGCTGAATTGACAGCTTGTATCTATTCTGTAAAATATGTATGTCAAACTATAGAAAGATGAAGTAACAGAACTGATTTCTCTTGCTTCTTCAGAAGCCCATTTCATTACCTGCAATCACATTGCGTACTACAGGAAACCAAAATACAATAAACATTCATAAATCATACTGCAGAGCCACAACACCTTTCAAATTCATAATATCTTTTTAACAGATCCAATGAGTGTTCTTAGATGTCTGGAAACTAACTTTTTTCCCCAAGTAAATCCAGGGGCTATTTCAATATTTGAAAGGGAAGAATAGGAGGTTTAGATTAAATTGTTACCTCTATTCTATGAACCTAGAAATTGCGGTTTTTTAAAAATTAAATAACTATGCAATGTAGTTTGCCAAAGAAATCAAACTAGAACAAGAAGTTGTAGGCAGTATTTTTATAAAATTACTAACACATTCTTTGATTTGCTTTTGTTGCAGTCTACAACTGGCAATTTGTTACCTTTTGATTTTTGGGAAAAGAATTAAAATTTGGTCAATATTCAAAGGTATTTCTGCTGATTTGTTCTGCTCTTTAGGGAAGGACAAATTCCTCAAATGCTCATCAGTTTGCTGCTTTGGTTTAGCAGGCTTAGTTATCTGAGTTTCAGTGTGTCTGTCGAGATTTTTAAGTGGACCATAAACCTAACAGCCACTGATGCCCAATCAACACAGGTGATTTGGAAGAAAAGGAGAAAAATCCCAGTCCATCACAATTTTTTTGAAAAATAGGTGTCATGAGATCTTGAGAGAGGAACTTAAATCATTCATGTTTCGAAGGCAGAATTGATGAAAGTAAAAAAAATGACTAGGTGGAAGGAAAAGGTAAAATTTCACAGCTTGTGTATACAGAGTTCCTATCCTTTAACTGGCCTTTCTGGTGTTCTAAGAATGTGGCTTTTTAGAATGTTGGGGAATGACCCAACATCAGGCGTTCAGGTCTTCCTAATGGACCTTCTAACACGTCATGTGCTCAAGAATCATGGCCACCTAGTGAGAATTCTTGAAAGCATTGCTAGGAAAACCCAGGACCGCTTATAGTTTTGTCTTAAGAAATCTGAATCCCTGACATGGAAGCATGCGGTGCTCATTAACCTCATTAACTACTAACATGCAAGAGGGGAAATGAGCTCCTCCCAGGGCTGTATTAGAATGCACTTGTGATGCTTTGTTTAACATAAAATGGAATGAAAATGAATTTAAGTCAAAACACAAAGACACCAGAGCTTTATATTATTATGGCACTAAGAGTGGTCAAGAAGGAAAATCCTATCTTGTGATAAAACAATGATAAAGAAGCCTCAGATGTGGGTTCGCCAGATAGGAAATGATAAATCAGTCACCTGCATGACGCAGATGCCAAGCTCTTTGAATTTCCTTGTCAATTCAAATACAGAATATACTGCTTGTCACATGCTTCACATAAAACCCTCTGAAAGGAGAACTCATTAGCAAAAGAGTTCACAATATAATGAAGCAGACATTTATTGCTAAAATGATTGCTGACCTGGCTTTTTCGTTATTTTGGTTCACATTAAGAAACTCGAAGCTTCTGGCTTCAAAAGTCTATTGAGTGGAAAGTAACTTGCAGTTGTGCCCTGTGCTCCCAGGGGTCACAGGAGAGTAACCTCAGATGCCACCACACATCTGGGAATCCAACCAGAAGCAGAGAGAAAGGTCTTTGAACTGTGAGAGAAACCATTGTCACTTCAGCAGGGAGGAAAGAGTCCACATGGCAATGCAGCCCTGAATCCCATCCCTCTAGTTTGTAAACTGTGGGGTAGCCTGAGTCACTTCATCAGGGAAATGCAAATAATATCTACCTCCTTCTTGTATGGTCTTTATTAATATTTCATAGTCAGTGCATATAAACATCAACCTGAGACATAAATGACACAGCAAATGGAAGCTATCATAATTATTTTGTAGACTCTAGCAGCCTTTTTAATCCTTTTCCTTGCGATGATAAAATATTAATTAAAGAAACCATTAGAGGGCTGGGGAGATAGTTCAGCAGTCTAAGTGCCTGCTTGGAAAGCTCAAGGTCCCAGGTTTGATCCCTGGTACCGCATGTCTTGCTGGTCTTGCACCCTAGGTGTGCCATGCTGGTCACTGAAACTGGACACACACCTATAATCCTAGCACTGGGGAGGCTGAGACAGGAAGATCACTACGAGTCCAAGCTGTGCTGTGAGATCCTATAGCAAAATAAATAGAAGATTTTTTTAAATTTAAAATAAAGAAACAGATTAGAAGTCAAAATGATACTTTTATTCATGGAGTATCAGCTGAGAGAAATTGACTCGCCAGATGAACAACCTGAGCGGTGTTCAAAACTCACCCCAACTCTTGACAAAAGGCCCTGCTTGCCCCTGTCCTCCCTTCATTACAGCACACATTTATGTGCATAACAATGGCAGTGGGTTACCAAAGAAATGTTAATTTCAGTACAGGCTGTACAACAGGACCACTGCAATACAGTGTAGTCTCAGATTATTTCTGTAAGACTTTTTCAATTAAGCAAAAAGAAGCCTACTGGGTAGAACACATTCTTAGCATATGCAAGGCCCTGATTTCAAACAGCAGAACAAAAGAGAAAAAGAAGAAAACTAATTTAAAAACTCATGCTTCTTTAAGAGATAAACTTGAAACTTAAACTACACTATGATCATGTTTTATACTCACTGCTTTTACAAAGATCAAAAAGGAAGGGACACTTTTCAGGGGTAGAGCTGAAAGAGATATTTTTATACACTTTTGGTGGGTGGGCACATTGGTACAACTGCTGTGGAGGGTAATTTGACAATATTTATGAAATTATTAATCTATATATTTTTAACTCAGTAAGTCTCCTGCAGGAATTTATACTAAAAAATGTGCTTTTAAGCATGTGAACTAATATATTTGCCAAGGTTATTCTTTGTGGTAATCTTGGTAATAGCAAAATATTAGAAATAATGTTGGCTAAAAATGTATTAGTTAATAACTTATGGCACACCTATTCAATGGAATTCTGTACACACTTCAAGAAAAAGAATGTGGAAGTTCTTAAAGGACTAGTCAAAAATAATTCCCAGGGGACCGGGGAGATAGCTCAGTAAAATAAGCGTTTGCCTGGTAAACGCAAGGTCCTGAGTTCAAGCCCCTGTACCACCAAAAAAAAAAAAATTGCCAGCAGGACATGTTGATGTATGCTGTAATTCCAGCATACTGGGAGGCTGAGACAGGAGTACCACAAGTTTGAGCCCTGCAACTTCACTATTTAATGAGACCTTGTCTCAAAATAAAAAATATAAAGGGCTAAGGAGGTAACTTATTGTGAAGGCTCTGAGTTCAGTCCTCAGTACTGCAACCACAATAATAATAACTTCCAAGACAACTGAAAAGAAAAAGGAATGGAAAGTATGGACAACGGTTGTAGATCAGTAATAGAATATTTACTTAACATGAGTGATGCTTTGGATTAGATTCACAATACCACCAAGATAATAGTAATTATCATAATAATTATAACATCCAATTTGACTTCTTAAGACTGAAGTAAAAGGTATGAAAATGATGTATGGCACACATGGGCAGGTTTATATGAGCATGCACATGGTTTATGTATGAATAAAAATACCAAAACTTAACAGCACTTGTTGAAATAAATGTTTGAAACACAGGGATGAAAGTGACATCGTTCACTCTTTTTGTACCTCTTCAATTTTGAGCCATATGAATGTATTGCCTACCCCAAGCAAAACAAAGTGAAACAATCTATTTGCATCTAAAGTTAGTGATCCCAACAACAACCAGGAATTGAAAAAAGACTGACCTTGGGAGATGATCAAATGGGAACTGTGCCGCATGCAGCATTACATACATAAAGTAAAGCATACACATTGGTCGTTGGCCTCCACAGAATGAGGGAAGCACCCTGTGTATCCACTGCGAAGAGCAGGTGTCAGCCACAGACACTGTTCAAGAAAGAAAGCTGTTGAGACTGGGCATGGTGGAGGACGCCTGTAATCCCAGCTCTTGGGAGGCTGTAAACAGGCAGATCACTACAAGTCCAATCTAGT
>NDGN010453130.1:0-10257 GCA_002564285.1 Tympanoctomys barrerae
TGAACTCAGGCCCTTGCACCTGCCAGGGAAGCACTTATTCCACTGAGCCATCTCCCCAGCCCCTGTTCCCTGATATTTTAGCAGAGCTGTCTATGGCAGTGGAGGCTGGACCAGTGCAGGGAGATGGTTAGTGGGTGTCATGCTCAGTGTGTGTGCTCTTGGAGTCGTCAGAGATTTTGTAATGTTGAGGGATAAGAACATTGAATTTGGATTCAAGAGATCCAGGGCCTAAGACCCCAGGTTTTCTTTTCCACAAGTAAAATGGACATGCAATGGCTTTACAGACATAAAGATTAAATAAGATCAATAATGATTGTTTAAAGACAAGAATAATGCTACACCATTATTTCATGGTTTGATGTTAGGGAAATCATTCCACATACCTAAGCTTCATCCTCCCATTGATAAAGTGGGAAGAAAATGATTTTTTTCAACTTTTTCTCAAGGGAGCTCTGAAAGGTGTGTTGTCTTGGGACTGAGGTCAGGTGGCCCGGATTTTGGCTGCAGCTATGGCATTCATTTTTTGGGGGGGGGGGCGGGAGGGCTGGCTACCAGGGATTGAACTCAAGGCCTTGTGCTTGCCAAGGAAGCGCTTATTCTACTGAGCCATCTCCTCGGCCGCAGTATTCACTTTTGGATGCAGCTCTCATTGTCCTTGTCCTTTTGTGTCCTTTGGCCTCAGTTCCTCCAGGAAGAGTGCTGAGGCTGTGTGTGAGGCCTTGAAGGTCCCCTCTGGCCATCCTCCCACACTTACCCTAGTTAGATGACAGATCACCGCGCAGAGGTATTGTGGCATGATGGTGCCTCATCCTTCCTGTTACAAGGGCAGCCCTCAGGATAAATATGGCCCTGAGCCCACCCTGCACTCCTGCTCAGATACTAGCCCCCTCTCTGGAAGTGGGCTGACTTGCAGAGCCACCTGTCACCTGGTCAGCGGAAGAGAGACAGGGCAGGGAAGCTGACCAAACAAAAACCCCTTATCTTCTGAAAGCCCTGAAATCTGATCCCAGAAATAGCCAGAGCCGCTCACCTGCTCTGCCAGGCACTGGCTGGGCACAGATGGCCACCTCAGGATCCCCACGACAGTCATCGGGCAGCATATGCCATGGGAGGCCCTTACAGGGCAGGATGCCACATCTCACCGTGGGGCAAGGGGTGGCAAGAAAGAGCAGGGGACGATCACCTGATGGCTGCAGCGAAGAGCAAACAGAAACCAGGAAGTGTGGCCAGCACCAATATGCTGAACCCAGAGCTCACTGAGGCTGACTCCAGACACAGATCTTGAATATCTTTCTCCCTCCCATGAGTTTCAATCCCCTCATCTGCACAAAGAGAAGCTGAGTTAGATCAGTGGAACCAGAGTGTTTGTTTCTCATA
Organism: Tympanoctomys barrerae; assembly: GCA_002564285.1. Lineage (NCBI taxonomy): Eukaryota > Metazoa > Chordata > Mammalia > Rodentia > Octodontidae > Tympanoctomys > Tympanoctomys barrerae. The sequence continues at coordinate 1,378 of NDGN010453130.1, forward strand.
TTTCTCTCAGTAAGACAAATCTGAGAATGAAACTCCAGTATCCATTTATTTATAAATTAGAGACGAAGACTTTTGGCCCAATGTTTTAGTATTCACATGATAAAGTACGCCTTTCAGTCTTCTGTATGTAAGATGGGGATTTGAAGATCTCTAAAGCCCCATTAGCTCCTGTTTGGGTGCTATAATTCTGTAAGTCTCTGCATTTCCTTATCTGTACAAGCTGCTGATGGCTGTATGATGCTCACTGATTATTCACTCAACAAACCATGAGCTGCGGTCCTAGGTACTAGCTGGTACAGGGAACAGAACAAACAGTCCCCATTCTCAGCAATGCAAGCAGTTCTCCTGGCAGGCAAAGAAAACAACACTACTGTGTCTGAATGTTGGTAATTGTGCTGGTGAGCTTTGCATTAGGATGGCAGAGCCTTAATCAACTTTTAAAGAGAAAAAGCTTATTTTGGCTCATGGGTTTGGGGCTCTGGTCGGTTGCCCCTGTTGCTTTGGATCTGTGATAGCACTACATGGCGGGAGTGCACGGCAGAGCAAACCCATTCACCTCACAGGCAGGAAGTGGACAGTAAGAGCCCAGGCCTGCAGTACCCCAGGGCCTGGAAGACCTCCCACTTGAGCCCAACTCACCGGGGACCATGCTTTTAACACATGGGGATTCATATCCAAACAACAGCAGATAATTCAGCCTGTGAGGTAGGAAAGTGACCAAATGAAGAGAAAATACTACTTGTCATGGATTCAACCAACATTTGTTTGCCCACCACCCCCTGCCATGTGTTGGGTGAACACACAGGTGCAGTTTCTGTCTTCATGATGCCTAATCCACTAGGAAAGGCTAACAAGTGTATGAATCAGTATACTTTACAAACATCTTGGGAGCAGATAAATAAGAAAATTTGTAATGAAGGATGTGACATCATGTTCAGATTTATGAAAGACATCCCCAGAAGCATTGGCTTTTCAGCTGAGATCTGGAAACAGAATGGATACAAATTAGGCACCAGGGAAAGGGGGAGTTCACCTGGAAGTAGGTGCAAAGGGCCTGTGGCAGGAAGGAACATGGAAATTTTGAGTAACTAAAAGGAATGGGATGCATTTAAGAAAGATGGAGAGAAAGATGAGGAACATTTTAGAAACCATCTGAAGGGGGCTGGCAGGGGCTGGACTATGAAGAGTTGTATTGGCCTTATCAGCGAGTCAGGCCCATGTATTAACAATCAGGGAAAGCAATGAAAGATTTTTGATGAGGGGAGGGAAGGTTTATAAGCACTGACTTGATTTTCAAAGAGGCTCTTCTGGGTCTCTGTGGAGCATGGCTATGGTGGGGTTGAGGAGAGAGAGGGTAGCAATGTTAGGGTGGGTGGTAGAAGAGCACATTATAACAGTGGTCGTTGCCTGAGCTGACTGGACATGAAACGGGATAAGCAAGCACAAGAGAAACACCTACAGTCTTGTAATGTGAACCACAGCGACAGGAAGTGCAGCCAATTCGGAAGAATACATTCCCAACCAGAAGACCACAGTTCAGTGTCTGGCTTCATCACTCGCAAGCTGTGTGACCTTGGATAAATCCCAGTCTACCTCACTAGACTCAGCATTTCCGCTTCCACAGACTCTTCTGCAGATTATTCCACTTCACTACAACATGAGATCAGAGCTCTGGGTTTTCTTCCAATTCTGACACTTAACACTCATGCATTTGTGAACAGGTGACCTCTAGGGTCTTAGCCTCACATTCCCCAGCTGTAAAGTAGGATCCTGAAGATGCCTCCCTAGAGTTGTCAGCACAGGACTTTGTATCATACAGTCCTGCATGGACATCCCCACAGGTGAGTGTGTGCACACACCAGGAAGACACACATTTCAGGCCCAGATGGCCTCCCTTTCCTGCAGGAATATAACTGCCTCATAAAATTCCAGCTCACTTGCCTAAGCTTAACTTTTAATGAAGCCAGGGAACAGTGATCCATCGGTGTTTCTGCTCAGCGATTCTGTCAGCGGGATCTAAGCCCTGGGAATCCAACAACTAGGGGATTCTCTGGATGAGAAAACACTTGCGTCCAGAGGATCTTAATATTTGTTTTGAACAGACACATGCAGATGTGAATTACTTAATAACCGTTTTAGGGTTCAGCATTGTTCCTGTATTTGGTTTGGCTTTGTCTCTATGACATCTTAATTCAGCGTTTGATTTCACGGAGCTCCGCACACAGGCTGTGGCATATGGAGCTCCTTCAGCAAAATTTCAAATGGGGAGTGGAGGGGGGGAAGAGAGACAGAGGAGGAGCAGTACAACAAGAGCAGATTGAGGCTCCCATGGAGAGCAGGGTGAGCAAAGCATAGCCTAGGTTTGCATGTGTGGGCATGAAAGCTAGACCAAGCTCTTGCTGCTGCCCTGGGAACAAAATTTACCACCGTGATTTGGAAGTCTAAACAGTGTCTTCTTTCATTTCCTAATCTGATGGATCGCAATCAGAGTGACTGTAAATTTCATGCTTGTCCATAACACCTGGAGGAGCCCCGCTAAATTTCTGCTGCTGTTCAAAGTCATTTCTGGCTGTATCAGAGCCAGGAGGGAGGATCCTAGAGGAGCAGCAGGACCCTGGCTAAGAGGACAGGAGCTTCAGGGTCTGGAAAGTCCTTAACACGCTTATGGGACCTGATGTGATCTTTTTCCTGCCTCCAGCTTGGGAGTCACCTTCAGTCACTCCTCCCCACCCGTACTGCTTTAGCTACGCTGTGCTGCAGTACACCAAGCACTTCTGTACCCCGGGACCCTTACATTTGTTGTTCCCGCTGCCTCAAACACACTCTCCCAAGTTATCCTTGCTTTATCCAGGATGTGGCTGTTGCATCCAACAGAACAGCTCCTGCCTTTAACCTGTGTTCCTTTCCCTTTTCTTTAAAGCTACTACTGCCATCAGGTAGTATTTATATATTTATTTCTGTACTGTCGTTTCCCCCCACAAGAGCAGGGACTTCCTGACCATCACTTGCTTCTATCTTGAGTAGTAGCTCAATAGAGTTGTTGAATGAGTGAACGAATGAAAGTACAGCTCCATGTTTGTAGCTAAAGGCAGTGTTTACCACTTCTTGCATTCATGTTGCCCCTGTGGTTAATTCTATCTTGGTCATTTGTGAACTCACTGCAGTTCCCCTGTCATCAATGGATGTTCAAGAAATATAGATTGAGTCTAAATTTCTTTCTTTTTTTGATTTTTTTTTCTTTTTGGCAGAACTGGGGATTGAACTCAGGCCCTTTTGCTTGCCAGGCAAGCTTTTATTCTACTGAGCCATCTCCCTGGCCACCTTTCCTTTTTTGAGACTGAATTTCAGATTTGCCATACTTGTACCAAGAAAGATGAGACACATGAGGGCCCACAGCAGAGACTGCATCCTTGAGCCAATGGCAAGGAAGTTAGCAGGGAATTGCCTCCTACCCTCCCCACCTCCCCTCCATCACACCCTCCTCACTTCCCCTCCCCTACGCCACTCCCACAACATGGTTTAAACTGCTTTTCCTCCTGGGAAAAGAAATGGTCTTGGAGACTCCTCTGTGTATTCCTTGCATAGGTAGTTAAAATTGATGAAATAGAAGAATCACACCCATTTTACAGATCAGATAATTAGACTGTATTGTATAAGCACAATACTCCACATGCTTTACTGAGTGTCTCTCCCTTCTCTGTTTTGCCACATTCCCTTGTGTTTACTTCTACTGACATTATAGTGTTTAAGACTGGTGTTATAAAGCACATATTTTGTTACATTTGCTGCTAAACTCCAAAGCCTTAAAAAGGATGGAATACATTTCATTCATCTTATCCTCTTGACTAGGTCTTGCATGTAGTAACAATAAAAGCTGTAACTTATTATTAGTACCAAGAGCTAACCAGGATTGAGCCCTGTTCATGAATTAGTTCCCTCAGTCTTCTCAGCATCTCTTGGGTGTGGCTACCATTGTGAGCCCCATTTTATAGATGGGAGAACTGAGATTGAGAAGATCAAGTCAACTGCCAACATCATCATGCCAGGTTAGTGTTTGCAAAGAGGGAGAGGAGACATGGTTTTGGTTAGCTTACCATAGTGCTCCTGTCTCTACAGATTCCTGTTAAAGAAACTCCCAAATTACTCAACAATGAAAGCAGAGCATTGGTCTGAGCATCACAAATGAACACCAACTCAGATAGCGAGGAGGTAGGTATGTCTGCCTGTGCAACCCCTTAGGTGGCCAGCGATCCAACAATCAAAGCACCCACTTTATGGAAGCCTTGGTCTGTGCCAGGCACTGTGCTGTTTCATATCAACGATTCCATTCATTCCTCACAACAACCCCACGAGAAGAGTATGTCACAGATGGGCAAACTGAGGCCCTAAGAAGGAAATGACAATTCAGGGTTTGAGACTAAGTAGAGCAGATATGGGTACCCAAACTCTCCTCATCATTCTATTTTCTCCATCTTAGAAATACTCTCTTACACCTCAGAGGAAGTCTTAGTGAAAAGGTATTAGAGAGCTCCAGCTTTGCTAAGCCCCTGTGAATTCTTCTACCTTGCAGGAAGGTAAATGCAGCCACTCTGAAAGAAAGAATATTTTAAAATTTTATTGTGCCCCTGCAGCACATCTGAAGTGCTCATTGTGTAGAAGCTGCATAACCAGGGCATTTTTTCCTCATGGTGGGTGTTAGGATTTTAGGTATGCCCTTCTTATTTGGTGTTGCAGGTGGGGATGATAGAGACTCATCAGCCTGGAAAATACAGGTGGTATTCAGCCCAGCCTCCTGCCCCACTACCCTACCAGCTAATGTCTACTTGATGAACCAGACAGACGTCTCTATTGGGGAGCCTCATTCTGACACTAGGGAGAGTGGAATCTATTGGCACCTGTGTGTTGTTCAGCTACATTCAGCAGAACCCCCTGCATATATGTCAGAGCTTGATGTGGGGCTGGGAGAGAGCTAACCTGTTGTTGGCTTTGGACCCGTGCACTCATTCAATCAATGTACCCAACATTCACTCAACACGTCCCATGTCCTGGTTCTCTTCAGAGAGCACATCTGCCAAAGGGAACACAGGAGGACACCAGAAATGACCCCACCATCGATCGCTGTAGCCCATTCAGCACATTTCATTTTTCAGATGGAGAAATGCTTGACCCAAACAATAACACTTCCTTCTGGAAAAATGTGGTCCTTCATCACTGGGGCAAGCATTCTCTGGGACCTTCAGGACTTTGGCCCTTAACCACAAGCTATTGGAAAAGTGCTTCCTGACTGTGCCACACCCTATTCCCCAGAATGGAGTCAGCACAAATGCACTAACTGATCTCTTGGCACTGAGGCGAAGCCTCAAATTAAATGGTTCAAAGGCATTATTTTCTGCCATACAGTTTGGCCATCTTTCCTTTGGTGCAGTAAAATCTCCAATACTTGGAATTTATGATCCTTTGGACAGGGACTGGGCTGAAGTCTGCTTCTGGACTATTCTGCATAGAAAAGATTTTCGAAGAAAATTAATAGCTTGCCAAAAGAATTGCAAAGGGAATGCTTACTCCATTTAAGGGGGCCACTATTCCACCCTTTACAAACACTCATGCATCTGCCAACAATTCATATGCTAATTTCAAATGATTTTTTACACATTCATTAAGTCTCCAGCTACAAGTATTTGTCGATATGATTATTATATGCTTTGAGCTGGTTTCAAACACTAGGCTTTTACTGAGCTGAAACTTCTTAGGTACAAACTTTTCTAAACTTAGCAATTAACAAAGGGAATTAAGTTAGTACCATGCATTATGACCACTCTACTTTGGTGATGATGAAAGAGGTCTGCCTACACTTCAGGTATCTTACTGATTCCTGTCTGGCTTCCATTCATCTGATACAGGGTGAGGTTTGACTGTGACAACCCTCAGCTCAGTTGCCTGGGATAATCTCTGTTAAGATTTTTCCATCCTAAAATCATTCCTAAAACAACCCTTTTTCATTCATAAAAATTCTTGGTACAGGCTATGAATTATACAGTCACTGCTGCAGACTTGATAACACAGACTAAAATTGCAATTTTGCAAGGAACTGGAGCTTTTTCTTGACTGAAAATATGTGGTCTTCCTTATATAAACCAAAAGAACAGCCCATAAGGACATTGTACCAATCAACTCAGAAGCCTGATGTCTCTTCCTTGTGCCCCTCCCCCTAACTAGATGAGAAAGCAGCTAACTTTTCCTGCTAGAAAGGAATTAAGAGTTCCAATCTCCAGTCTACCCCATGCATCAATTCCATCTCAATGTACTTGCCTGTCAGGAGTTGAAATCCTGAAATGTTCACTGTCAGCATTATTTAAAAGAGAAATGGGGTAAGAAGGGAAAAAACACAGTACCAGAGGAACTCTTGACTTCCTCTTGGCTATTATTCTTTGTTATAGGAACAATTTCTATTAAACAAGTGCAAGCTCATGCGAACACGTGCATACGCGTGCACACACACACACACACACACACACACACACACACACACACATGCTCCCAGGGTAGAGAGTATTTTAACTGATTCAGATCTCACAGCATTGTCTTTGGGAGCAAATGGTATTACTGCTGTACCTGAGCTGACTCAGAGAAATACAGATAATTGCCCATGATGTTCAGTAAACCAGCACAGGTTCCAGGTTTTCTTCTGCTAGAGTCAGCCCTTAGCCATGATGATATACTGTATCCTACTTTGCTCTACTGTTCTGACATTTGAGTCAGACATCTGCTTGGAGTTTCATACATTGTACATCTACTGCCTCATCAACTATGCCTCACATGGGGGGAGAAGAAGGCAGGGGCTGCCAAATGAGATTTGTTAGGAGTGCAGTTGTATGATGTACACATGTTGTTGTGAAATCAACATATTGCAACTACCACTCAGGTGCTAAATCATCCTCAGAGATAGATTTTAAATATCGGAGAGATGCTCACCCAGGGAGCCCTGCTTATCTGTAAATATTAAGTAATATAAGCAACAGAACTGGTGAGTGTTTCTCCCACCTCCTCCCCCATCTTCTTGCAGTTATTAGCAACGGTCTGCTGGTTGTGAGCTGGGCTTGACTCATGGAATTAAACATTTCTGATGAGACCAAGTCCCCAGACTACCTCTAAAGGAAATAAATCACTGGGGCTCTGCAGGTGTTGTGCCAGGACCCTCCTTCCCTTTTTCCTCTTAAGAACTCCTTTTCAGAAACATTGGGCTTGTGCCCTTAAGTATACATAGAACAGTAGAAAGGAAGTGGAAGTTGGCAGTCAGGATGTGGCCGGATTGGGTGAGAATGGAGTGATTCAGGTTTCACAGCCACTTTGTTAAATGACAACTCAATCCCAATCCTTCCCGAGGACTTGTCTACTGATGTTCCCTGCCCACGCTTCACCTCAAACCTAGAGAAACATCTAAACATTTGAAATCTGTCCTACAGAAAGGCCATGCCTGTTACAGAAATATTGAAGAGGATCTTTCTAGCACGACATAAACAGGGGACTTATAGTTCAGACTTTTACTTTAGGGGTGGTTTTCAGGGGAAAATAAGATTCGGGCCATTAAAAAGACATCAATAGTGAAATGATACCAGGAGAGCATGTCTGTGTGTGTAGTGTATGTCATAGACAGATTAAATGTCTCAAACAGTTTAAATTAGAAATAACCTAAAGCTTCAGAAAGCATGAGGGTCAAGAGACTTTTTAGACAATTCATTTTTAAACAGTGTGATTAAGAACATGACCAAGCAAAGGATATGTCAGGAAGACAGACCATGAAATTACCAAGAACAGTAGATGTTGTATGTACTTTTCTGAATTTTCTTTTCTCCCTCTATCCCTAAAATAGATGAAACACTGGACCAAATCCCACACTTCTGGTCCCCAGTATTCTTTCTGCTAGTCCCTCCTACAAGGGCATTTTCTTTGGCCAATGCAGCACCTGCTTTGCCAACTGTAGGTGCACTCCAGGCATAGAAGGGATGGCAGACAACCAGGAAGATAAAATTGCTGATGTCAAAACTCCCCACGAAAAACCTCCTTCCAAGCAGAGCAGTGTTAGCTTTTAAAGACCCTTGACATTATTGTTCCCCCTTACCCAGTTAGCATGCGTTGGGGGTTCCCCTCCTTCCCTCTGCAAGTACTGGCTGCTGCTTTCAGCCTGCTGCACCTTACAGGTCTGTCCAGCTTCTTGTTCATCCCCATCCCCAACACGGGACATCCATATTTCCAAAAGAGAAACTCTATGAGCATCTATTACACTGAAAAAAGTTCCCAAGTATGGATTTGATTTTCAGGTATGACTGCTACCCATCTCCAACCTTGCATCTGCTGGAAAGTTCACGTTTTGTTGTGGCAGACCAACCACTCTGCTCACAGCGCTTTCCCAGACATATTTTCAATTTATTCCTTAATGCAGTCTGCCAAGATTAATAAATCCTCCACGTGGCCCCACCCCTATCTACTGCTTTCTTTTTATCCACTCAGTCCCTCACCTAACAGTAGCACAGACAAGTTTTCATAGGGTTTTAATTTTTCCCAACAGAGGACACAGCCTTCTTCCTCTCGTTCCCAAACTCCTCTAAATTGAATAATTCATGAAAAGAACTTGGCTTTTTCTGTGTTGGAATGCTTCTGTTTTCCCCAAGTCTCCTCTCCTTTCCACTCCATACCTTGTTCTTCCTTTTTGTTTCATTGCCACCTTTATGATCCCCTCCCATTATTTTAACCACTACCCAAGGATATGTTCTTATTCCCAAGTTCCAAACAGTCTTGTTGATTCTTTTTTTTTTCTCTAAATGCCCTCAGGGCAGGTTTGGCTGGCTTGAGTTGTGGGGATCGAACCACAGCAACCTGAGC
>NDGN010453550.1:0-10609 GCA_002564285.1 Tympanoctomys barrerae
GAAAGAGTAGTCAAGGGCCAAGATGCCACGTGTTCTGCACTCACAGCTGAGAAGGAAATCTACTGCCATGCTACAAAACGTGGAGCATTGGATCTGCGTAATGTTTATCTGCTTCAAAATATCTTCAGCCTCCAGCCAGTTTTCCCATCTCTGAGCTCTATGGGCAGTCGGCTTATGGAGGACCCCAGGAAGCATCCTCGGTGAGAGTCACGCTCGCTGAAGGAGAGCCAAACCAGGGAAGGATGGAGCGCAGACAGGACAGCAAATGGCGTTCCCCAGCACCACACAGAACCACACTTGGAGTTCTTAGAGGCCTGGGCCTGGGCGAGTGTGCGGCCTTGATACAGTCTGGGCGCTTGAAGATAAGGGAAAGCTGGCGCACAGAGCTCTGGTGTCCTCCGGGCACTCACATTGTGTTCTTGGTTGTCTTTGTTTCTATTTCAGGGAAGACCATTTGGCAACACCTGCGTTCCTGCAGCTGAGTAGCCCAAGAAAAGAAAGATTAATAGCAATGGTGGTAGACACACTCCTACACATTTTATTTTTTCAAATTCCTGCTTTCTGAAAAATGCTTACAATCCTTTCTTTCAAGGAAAGATTATATATGTCATGGTTTATAATATATATTAATGCATTATATAAAAATGATATACTTTATAACTTCATGTTACCTAATTCTTATTCAGTTTTAAAAGTAGTAACAAACTTCAGAGGAGTTATGTTTTTATAGATGTTTATAGATGTCTGCATATGAGAGAATAGCATCATACCTCCTACAAGTCTAGCTACCTAGGCTTCTCTGGCACTGAGAGCCTGGGTGCCTTTCCTTTGTCACATTTTTCACGAAGCTTGTGAATTTTTCTAGTATACATACTGATGTTTAATATTGCCATCTGTCATTCACAAGGCAAAAAATGTATTCCAGTTAAATGACTCCAAATAAATGATTCTGGCACAACCAGAATTTTATTGCTAAATTATTCTACCTAAGTTGGATATGTCTTGGTAAGAAAAACTGAAACAAAACTGCTAAAGGTTGCAGCACCTGGTTGCCACAGATCACAGGCCCCATCCCTTTGGAAGGAATGCATATGCCCTGTGTCAGTAAGAGTATTCCTGGCCAGACCCTGTCCGCTCTGTGAAGTTAATGAGCTCAGGGACGGTGCTGTGTCTGACAAGTGTGGTGCTGTGTGTGACAGTGGGGGCCTCGCCTTCTCTCTCCTCTGCACACTCTGCTCTGTCTGTTTGTGTGGCCAGCTCTACACCTGGAGGTAGGAACAAGGTAGAAGTCGTGATCTAGCTTGATTTTCTAAAATATATAGAAATCCAGAACAAATAGATTTCTATCTGATCCTTGTAGCTTCTATTAAATTGGTTCAAAACATACTGGACATGTGGGGGGTCTAGCTTTTGGGGATCCAGCTATAGGGAGATAAGAACTTTTCATTGATAAGAGTTTAATAACTTCAGCCTTTCTGAGTCTTCAATGTTTTGATGAAGTGGAGAAGTCAGAAACTCAGATGATAAATGGACATTGGAAGCCACTGGGGTGTGTGCTAAGTGTTTTTTCCATGTTAGAGAGCTAATATAAGCAGATAAGATCTCCTGCATGGGGGCCAGCCATGAAGAAGCATGAAGATCAAAGCAAACTGAACCCCAGCACTCCTGCCCCTGAATGAAGGGAGAAGGGCTTGCGGCCGCTCCTTTGCCCTGCTCTACCACACAGCTGGAGCAGCTGGGCTTTTCCTTTTCCTTTCAGGTGTGTGAACATAGCTACAATGCTGGTACTGTTCCAGAATGCATGGCTTTGTAGGACGCGTGGGTCGCCTTTGAAAACATGTTTCCTTTCCTGACAACGGCACACGGAGCTCCACATCTCTTCACAACAGACAGGCAGGTGGAAAGGTTTTGGCTGAGTTTTGGGATTCCTGTTTTTTCCATATTCCCCAGAGACTTGAATGTTCAATCAATGAAAATTTTCTGCCTGGGCATATGTAAAAAAGTTTTCAAAGTCCACAAGATATGAAATATTTGCCTTACTTTCTGTCCTTTATATTGTTTACTTTATATGAATTAGAGTAGTAAAAGAAAAAACACACAGCTTTAGAAATCCTTATCTTTATTGAAGAGCTACCATATATCTGTTCTTCTGTACTTAGTGGTGGCCAAAACAAGTGTAACTACAATTACTAAATGTCTTTTCTTTCATGTGTACAACCGGGAACTGTGTTAGTTTCTTAGGGCTGCCATAATAAATAATCACAGAGGTGGTGGCTTCTATAATTTATAGTCACATAGTTTCAAGCCAGGAAGTGAGAATTGAGGATGCTGGTCTAGCCAGTGTCCTGCTGAGGGCTTCGGGACAGGCCTGGGTGCTATTTCTACATTCCACAGGTTCCGCGCCTTCTCTGGCTTGTGACTGAGTAACTAGTCTCTGGAATCGTCTGCCTCATCTCCCTCCTTCTCTTACCTTCTCTTCCATATATCTCTCACGAGGGCCCCTGTCACTGGGTGTGGGACCCACTTTACTAATCCAGGATGATCTCATCTTGAGATGCTTAGTTTAGTTAGAGCTCCCAAAACCCTTTATTTATTTTATTATTTTTCAAGGAGAATTACATCTAGTGGCTCCTAGGACAGGATGTGGACTTAACAGTGAGGGCAACTTTGAACCCAAATACTAATACTGATCTAGAATTCACAGTATAGGGATGATAATTATAATATATTATCAATAAGATTACATGACCTTTTATACTATGTCGATGTTAAAAATATCTTAGCAACAGAACGGAATTCATTCTCCAAGTCTGTCTCAGTTACTCTTTTCTCACTGCTTGGAAAAATACCCAACACCCAAAATGAAGGAAAGAAAGATTTGTTTAGCTCACTGTTACTAGAGGTTTCAGTCCACACTCAGCTGGCTCCAAGGCAGAGTGACCCGTGGCAGAGGGCAGCCTTTCATGGTGGCGGCAAAGAGCAAGACAGCAAAAATGAAGAGGTAGTGGCAACAATGGCTACAGAGAGGAAGTCTGTCTCTCTTAAGTTGCATTCCAGCTCTCTGCCCCAGGCTGGGGGAAGTACTCACAACCATAATCCCAGCAGTACTAAGACCCATAATCCCAGTGGATTTTGAGTTAATCTCAAAGTCTAGAAGTCCCCACTGCATGACTGCATGAGGCTTTCAGGGAACAGCTAGACACAAGCCATAACAAATTCTAAATTTTAAAACCAAAAAGGTTTCACTATTTCATTTTCAATTTGATTGTTAAATATTTGTGTTCTTTTAACTCCTGTTATAATTAATTTTCTGGGGAGTCATTCTCTCTTGGAGATTGCGAAACATTCTCAGGGAAGAGCTCACCAATACACATCTTCTGTATGGAGAAGAATTCGAAGGTTTATGGAAAGATTATTTGAGGTACTTATTGCTGCTATGGAGTCATAGATATCAACTATGAATCATTATCCCAACCTTATAGTATTAGGGAAAATAATTATAAAGTTAAAGAATAAACAATGCAGCATAAAAACTCTAATCAGTAATAATATATAAAACACATAAAATGACTATTTTTTTCTGTCATGCTGATGAAGACGTTGATGATCAGCAAAACTGTGACAACCAGGTAGCTGACCTCTGTTGGATGAGCCCACGCTCTGCAGCTCCTGGCTTCTCTTGGAATATACCAATCACAGCTTCAAGCAGTCCTTGGGGTTCCTTGGTCTAGTTCCTTTGCATAATTTGTTTAAAATCTTCTAAATATGAACTAAGACATCATGGCTACGTTCCATATCTTTTCTCTCTGTGCTGAGAGCCAAATAAAATTGAGAAAACATTTTATTTTCTTTCTTCTAAGAGAAAAACAGGCAATAATGTATTACTCACATCAGTGAAAATAATGTTTCCTTCAGTGCTCATGTGGACTAAATATTTTCTTGTTATAAAATATAGAACTGTCAGTGCACCGTGTGTGTGTGTGTGTGTGTGTGTGTGTGTGTGTTATAAGTGTACCCGTTTCTATGACTTGTGGGCCATGATGGTATATGAGTGATGAGATGAGTTCTGATAATTACGTCTTCGTGAGCATTCGTAGATTTCGTGGTCCGTGTGTTAGTGCTGTCTTTTTGCAAGCAGGAAACAAATATTTTGGGGGCTAGTTTTCCAATTCTGAATGGGATATGCCTAAGAGTAAAGAAACCTGGATTTGGTGTCCCGTAAAGTATGAATAGGAGAAAAAGAGGCGTGCATCTTTCTTTGCCCACCTTCCTTGGCTGGAAGGGTGACTTTGATTTCAGGAGCGACTTGAGGACAGAGAGCAGATGCGGGAAAGGGAAGCATAGGTTTTGATAGACACAAACCACGGACGTGGCAGCGGAGGCACTGGGCGAGTTCGCTGCACTTCCTGCTGGCCTGGCTTTGCAGTGGCCCTGAGCTTTGTCTGTCATTGCGAGAGCGGATCAAGAAGCACCATGAGGAGGAGGCCGGCGCTGAGTTCAGAAGCTGGGTCTGTCCTCGGCCGGCTCCGCTCTTGTCAAGGTGATGAATGGAATGTAACCCAACACTAGCGCTGTCCAAACCCAGCTGAAAGAGTCTGTGATCCGATCGCAACCTAAGGCTACTTGTTTTCCCAGCCTACCCCTTGTCAGCACGACAGAAGCCAAGGGTTATCGCTGATGGTGACTAGCACCCTACAAGGACTCCATGCGGGCCAAGGAATGACTGTTGTACATTTGGGAAAAGGAAATCCATCCCCAGATCGTAAAATTGCAAGCATTTCCTGTGGCCATAATCCAGGCATGTTTTATCTCCTTTCATAAATCATTAGCCCTTACCTAACGCTAGAGGAGAGTATCAACACTCTTCGAAGCCTCTCTCAGGAACTAAGAACATCACATGTAAAAATGATAATCATCTAGAGTCCCTCGAAGTCTTCTTCACAAATAAATTAAGCTGCATGCAAATAACCATTTAAGTGAAAAATCCATGAATTCTTCCCACAGCGAAGATGAATTCAGCTTCAGATCCACTGCATACTCTTATTTTTAGAACTGATAGTTAAATTTGACTTTTTTTCCCTAAATGATTGCTTTTCTTTGACAGCTTAGCAGAATTAGAAGACAAATTTAGATAAATTCTAAGGATAAAAGGAGAAACTTCGGACTTCGAATTTCAGCTTCCATTAATTCAGAACTGAAGTTTCTTTCCTTAATCACTTCGTCGCTGAATTAGACAGCTGGCTCCCAGTAATAGCAGTAATAAGAGGCCTGCAGCCCAGTGGAGCACAGCTAACCCGCTGGAGCTTGTGGACGCACATGCGTTACGCACTTAGCTCGTGTAAGAACAAGACTATGATTTATGGCTTCTAGTGTTTACACTGGATCTATATTTAATTACCAGTATCTGGTTGTCAGAACATCATATATTTGCAAAAGATAAAGCTAAAACTTCAGCCTCCTTTAGAACATTTGTAAGAGTAGATCTATTTAAAACACATTAGTAACCAAAGTCATTTTAGAAATGACTTTGAAGTAAAAAATCAGTTTATCATAAAAATTCTTTGGAAGTCAAGCATGCCCTCTCACAAAAGCAACGACTTAATGAATCACATGTAGTGTTTACAAGATCAAGAACTAATCTTATTCTGATAAATATAATGTAAATCTAATCAGTAAGAAAGATTTCAGAAATCAGATTTTAAGTGGACTTAATATATAGTGTGATACAAAAATACAGTGAATGTTTAAATGTAAAGATTTACTGCAGTAAAAGACATGGTGATATTAATCCCCTGAAATTGTTCGCTCACTTGGAGCCCGTGTCCCCTCCTTCTCGCCGCTCTCTGAAGCAGTTCTGGAGTGCCCTTTCATGAGTCCTGGAGGTTCTCTTTCACGCGTGTCTTCATTTGGCATTGTTCTGGCTGCCTCCTGTAGGGAATCATTTCGGAACATCTACCTTAACTCTAAGTCATTCTGACTCTGGGAAAAGACGGAAGCCGATGGCACCAGATCTGGTGAAGGAGATGGGTGAGGACGCACAGCACTGTTTTCACGAGCCGCCTGTCGCTGGGCGCCACTCAGGCACAGCACTCACTGCATTTTTTTTATCATTTTCTGTGAAGGTATTCTGGGGGTAGCTAGTGGAAATGTAGATCCCCTTAAGGTAATATATATTTTTTAAATGTACCTGTTCTCTGTATATTTTGCTCACACTTTGTAACTTATCTTCCTGCATATAATTCAGTCTATGTGAGAGTGGAAGAATACGTTATAAGGGACAGGACTGTACTGGGGTGAATACACTACCCAATTCCATAATTGCACAGTGCTCTTGCATTCCTTCCTTCCTTCCCACTTCCTTTTGCTTTTACGTGTTAGGTTGGGCTATTTAGTCACTTAGCATGTTAGATAAGAGAGTCTATTGTATGTTCTACAAAATGGTTCATACTCACTTTAGCCTCTTCATTGACGATAAACATTTTTCCTCTCTAGCTATAGTGTTCCGGGTGAAAAAGTACCAGAAACTGATTTTTAAACATATTTTGATATATGTGACATTTTAAAACTTCGTTCCATTTTTCTGTTCAATATATTTTCACCTAGTGCCTCCTATTTTCAGAGATGACAAAGTAAACACTGATGAATCTAATCGCCTTTTAAGATGATTCCTTCATGATGACTTTGTGTGTCCACCGTCAGGCCACCTTCTACATGGAAGGATGTCTGTCCGGCTGTGCAGGGTGAATAAAGTTCCAATTACTGGAATTAAAAATATGAAGGTAACCGCATTAAAGGAGCTGTATTTACTAAGCGCTGAATTCCTTCCAAAGAAGGGGAACTACACCAAGAGAGGGAAAGAAGCCGAGATAGTTTTGTGAACAGGACTTCGTAATTAGTTTTTGAAGCACTGTTTTCCCAAGCCTTGGAGGCCCTTTGAATTTCTCTGCTATTCAATTTACAGTTTATGGAAAGCACACAGGACAGGAGAACAAGTCTTTAAAAACACCAAGTGGCAACAAAATCAAAGTATTATCAACTAAGGTTGTGATTCTCACACTGTGAGCCGGTGCGTAGCGATGAGTGGCAGGCCTCTCCAACGCGCGCTGCTGAGCCCCGCCTCCAGATTTCCCGGCGCTGTCGGCCTGACAAGGGACGTGAGAGTCTGTAGTCCTGAGCATTTGCAAACACTGCTGACACCCCACTGTGAGCGTCGCTTGTCCACAGCACCTTTATTCATGCGATGAGTGGAAAGTGCTCTGGATTTAGGGGAATAAGAGGTCCTGTTCAGATGCTCGTGTGCTGAAAGGATGGGCTTGTGGGCGCTGAATGGTCAGGGACTACAGCTGTCCTGCCCTGGCTTCACCTCTGTGGATCTGTTCTGCATTCTGGGCTCAGTGAACCTTTGAGCGTGTGTTCAGCCGTGGAACAAGTATTGACACCTTGGAAAGAGACCATCATTTCTCCTGGTTTTTGTTTCGGTTTGGCTGTCTTTACTGAGAAGTGAACACTTTATCCCTTGCTCAGAATTCCCGTGATGCTGTCCTCTCTTCCTCAGATGTATTAGTTCATGTATACATTTGCGATTGCATGCTTTGGAGGTTAATAACTAGCACACTTGGGCAAAAGTGAAATAACCTACACACGCTCTTTTACCATCGAGGGTACCATATTTATACTTGTTCTTATTGAAAGGTGGCTCTGTCCCTCGGGGATCTTGTTGCTATCCGCAGACCTTTCTGCACCTCCCCATTGGGCGTGGGTGTGAGTGTGGGTGTGGCGTGTGGACAGGCAGAGGCCAGGGAGGAAGCTGCTCACCCTGCAGGGCCCTGGGTGACCCAGGGCGAGACATCGGGCCTAGTGCACAGCCCAAGGCTGAGCACTGCCAGGGCAGAGCTGGGCGGGCAGGCTCTTTGCACTTCACAAACATAGACACGCAGCATTTTTAACCACGTGTTTGCTTCTGCCACATGATTTTTTTATTATGTATTCCTAAATTTTAAAATATCTCCTCTCCCAGCCTGCCATGTAGGTCCCACCCTGGGGGTGCACTGAGATGGTGATGGAGACTGGGCGTGGAAGCGTGGGCCTGTAATCCCAGGGATTAGGAGGCTGAAAAACAGGAGGATCCCTACGAGTCCAATCCGTGTAGTGAGACACTGTAGGCCCTGTACTAAATGCATACAAAAATACAATATCTCCTTCTTTAATAGTGTGACTGTAGCATCTCAATTTTAGTCATTAGGCTTTTAAGATATTTTAACTGAGCATTAAGTATTGTTACGGTGTGCAACGTGGTGTCTGGAGTCACATAGTTACTGTAGAATAACTAAATCTGCGCTCACCTGCGCACCCACCGTGGGTGGTTTTTGTGAGAACACATAAAATCTGTCAGTGGTGTTGAGCACGTGACACACCCATACTTGCTATATTCCACAGTAGCTATCTTCTAATGGTTTATTAAATACAGCTTGTACTGTAGAAAGTCCAGAAAGGTCTGCAGATAGCAACAAGACCCCCGAGCGACAGAGCCACCTTTCAATAAGAACACGTATAAATATGGTACCCTCGATAGAAAAAGAGCATGTGTAAGTTATTTCATTTTTGCCCAAGTATGCTAGTTATTAACCTCCAAAGCATACAGGCGCAAATGTAAACATGAAATAATACATCTGTGGAAGGAAGGATTGTATTTAATTTATAGTTAAATACTGTGAATTCTTTATAGTTTATTAAATCCATTCACTTTTCCCCTTTCTTCATTTTATTTTTTAAAAATTTATTTATTTATTTACTTGGTACAGGGTCTCACTGCAGAACTGGGGATTCAACCCAGATCCTTGTGCTTGCCAAGAAGGCTCTTAGACTGCTGAGCTAGCTCCTTAGCTCCGTTTTTTACATTTCAGAGAAGCAAATTACCAGCACGTCTTTGATTAAATGATATTAGTTTTCATAATATTTTGGGTGCAATAACAATTTTGAAACTGCTCACTTCCTCCTCAGTCATCTGCATTTCCCTGAGCAGTAGATATTTTTTATCTGATTATTAAAAAAATGATTATGAGTGTATCTTTTGAGAAACCAGGTGATAGTGAACAAAGACATTACTGGGATTGCTTTGGCTTAATTGATTCTAACTTCATAGAAACTATTAGGTCCTGAGGATGTACTAAAGAAACAAGGGAACCAGAGAGCCAGGTTGAAGTACTTGTGGGCGGTGGCTAGAGATGGCGGTTAGAGATCTAGATGCAAAAAGAGAAGCCAGGGAGCTGTGGGGGATGGGCAGGAAAAGTACAAATATTTTTAAAAAGAGCCGTGGTGCAATCAGGAGGCTTTTTCCTCAAAGGGCAGTTGCTGTGGGAGAGACTGAGTCATCTTCTAGTGTTGTCTGTCCTAGATTCAGCAAGCAGGAAATGAAAGTTCAGTGTTGCTTACTGTCAATTACCAAGCTCATAAACAGGCACAGGAAGATCAAATCACATTGCTTAGCCTTAATGCCCTGGGATGTTTTGATAAATATGTTAGGTATTTACTCAGTATAAATATTAAACTTAATGTACTCCAGGGCCAAATGTGATGGTTTTCCTTTTGCATTTTTTTTTCTCTTTTATAAGCACCCTCTGTTCCCACACACTTTCGTTTTGAATTCTCCAGTGTGCAAGCCCTGGGCTGGCTGCTTCCCTTTCTGCTTAGGGTGCAGGAGTGTGATCACCCAGGCCCTCATAAAGGTGAACTTGGTGTCAGCGAGTGATCCCCTTGGGTCACTAATGCCTTCACGTGTCTGCCAACGCCTGCAGGAGGCTTCAGAAGTGCCGTATGCCCCCAGCGCCTCGGTTCCCAGGCTCGGCTCCAGGGAGTTCAACCCCTGCTATTAGCAAGCTGAAGATGGAAGGAACGGAAAGCAGAATTATAAATCTCCCAGCAGTGATAAAACTGATGCTCCTGGAGCCCTTGGAAAGAGTGTGTTGCAATTAAAAAACAGAACCATGAACCTTGGCCTTTTGACGGAACAACACCCACACTAAGTTAATGAAGACCATGAGAAGACAAACTAAATTGTAAACATTACTTATATCTCTTTTCAGTTATCATCTTGCTGCAAGCAGAATGGGAGAGGAAACTAAGCATCAACAATCCAAATTAAGGGCCGGTCAAATAACTCAGTGGATTAAAGTGCCTGCTAGGAGGCGCAGGGCCTGGAGGTTCATTCCCAGGGCCTGCCATGCGGGTCCTGCCTCTGGGGCCAGCTGAGATGACAATTGAGACTGGGTGTAATGGCACGCACCTGTAGTCCCAGCTCTTGGGAAGCTATAAACAGGTGGATCACTACAAGTCTGATCCAGTAGTGAGACCCTGAACATCCTGTAGACCATTCCTAAAATACAAAAAAAAAAAAAAATCCTATTTAATCTATAAGACACATATCAATCTCAAGTGAATACTTTCTCATTTTGAGCAGTTGCTGGCATTTAGCTTACAGATCATTTGGTCATTTTTGCTAAGATACAAAGGTAACAAGCTTGTACATCTATCAAATAGGTACTGTTCAAGAAGATTTTTTTTTTTTTTTTGTGGAACTGGGGATTGAACTCAGGCCCTTGCACTTGCCAGA
>NDGN010454191.1:0-11191 GCA_002564285.1 Tympanoctomys barrerae
AAAAAAAAAAAAAGAAAGAAAATATATACTAAAATTATTCTACAATAATTTCCACTTCAAAAATTGCAAAACTCCTCTAGTTTTTTTGTTTTCCTACAGTTACTAAAGTCCATGCTTGAACGATGCTGCTTTGGATTTACAGAGGAAGTAGGAAGTAAGTCAACAAGCTTCCTGAGGGCCAAAAAACCCTATTAGGCTTCCATCCCATGAGCAATTGCAATGTGTGTTTCATGTCAGAATTAATGGAAATGCCTCAGGTATTAAACTAAAAAGCGAATCATTATGTCAATTAAAACATTAATTGGGGTAATTACAAGAAGATCAGAGTTTATATAGAATTTAGTTATAATTTCTACAATTATCTTCAGTTACACAGGAAAAAAATAATGAAGCTGTTTATCTGAAGTATTTACCTAACTGAAAATTCCAAAGAAAGAATAGCTACAAATATGTGCTCAAAATACACATTTGATCTGGACCTGCCACGGGCTAGTTGTTAATGAATGTCCCACTGACCAGGTGGTTGCAGAGACCACAAGACTCTCATAACACGAAGTATCACCACATCAAGTTCCATAATTTTTACTTTATTTTAAATGAATCTCATTGAAGTATAATTGCTAACCTCCACCTCCTCAAACCTTCTGCAGTTGGGGAGCCAGACGGGATTCCTCTACATGTAAGATGGGAAATCTGCTTTCTGAATCTGAATAAGTAGCATCAGATTTCATCCCACATCACACAAGCAAAAAATAACACAAGAAATTAAAGAGGAGTACGCAGCACCCTTCATATAAACTTTTAAGTTTATTCTTTACATTCCCAGAAGAAATGTAAGGTCAGAGTTTGTCTGAATCTGTTTTGCTTCGTTTGGGTGGGTTGGAGTAGTAGTTACAAGCCTGCTTTCTGCAGCAGATTTCTTGAACTTGTGTCCTGGCCTCATGACTCACACAGCTGAATGACCTTGGCCATGTGAGCTGTTTTTCCTCTGTAAAACGAGACTGTGAAAATAACGTCGCTTATACCATTGGGAAGTCATAAGGGTCATGTGTCCTAATATCCATAAAACGCTAAGAATACTGTTTGGTACAAATAATGTATAAATTTCAATTATTAGTAACACAGGGTAATGGAGAATAATTCACATGTAAGTATTGAGTCAAAGGGGCTGATGAAACAAGCGGAAGGCAGAAGCAAGTTTCCACCTGGGTACAGTCCCACTTTTCTCTTTGTGTTTGGCTTAGGAAAACTGACAGATACTTTAAAGGATCGTGAAGTGTCCCAGACACAGGTTGAATCTCATAATGGCTTGTGACTGGGAATCTCTCCTTGGTTTTCGGATTTCTTTGATAATACCTTTTGTTCTTGTTATCTATAATACCTTTGTTCCCTAGGTCTTGAGATTTCAACATATGTCTGGGAATCCCAGGTGTATCTGATCATGCCTAATGACATTTCCCCATGCTGGAAGTCTCCCTAAACATTTTAGCAGCACTTGCATACTTGAGGCAAGCTTAAAAATGTAGGAATTCAAATGAAGAACCTCTTTTCTTACATTTGACCTCTACGTTTTGGAGCAACATAGCCTAGAAGGCCCTTTCTGCAATAGAAAGACAGTAATGAATACATAAAATTGCATTCATTCACACATTTTGCCATTGCAAATCAATGATGCACTAAGCTATTTAGCATGCGTTTCACTATTCTCAACATTTCTGCCATGTAAATTTAAGAAATCAGCAAATTGAGTAACATATCATGGTTTAATATCAAGTGAGAAGCCTGTTCTTCCCTATATAAATCAATGGCTTGCTATTTAAAATGTGTTTCTTCAGAAACCAGTCATATCATGTCCTCCATGCTACTTTAAGATTGCTTCTTTATTTATCTCTGCTGCTAAGTTAATTATAAAAATACTTGCAGTGAGTGATCATTCTGCTTGCCTCGTCAGCATCTCAGCCTAGATTAATCTTCCAGCAACACTTAATGGAAACTAAATCACGCATCAACCTGCTATAACAATATAATGATGAAGCAGCAATGAATCACTCAATTAGCTCCTTGATAAATATTAAAAAAAAATTCCATGGTACACTCAGTAATGAAGTCAGACTAAGCCTTTCTGTTTATTTTTCCTCTGAAGTTTTATAAAAATGGTGAGACTTTGGTGAAAAAATGCAACAATATGCTTTTTACACATGTGGTCATGAGGAAGGGCTTGCTCTATTTCAATCACAATCTGCGCTGGGAGCAAAGGGGCGCCATATCTGGTTGTTATCTTTGACTGCATAATGCTTGCTCTCCACAGTACTTCTTATAGGCAACTGGTGGCCTTGATTCAGGAATGTTATTACAGGCCGACATGTCTCTGCTAAGTCATTTTCTGATTTTTGTTGTAATTGATGAGTTTCATTCACCTTTTGTCTCACCTGGAGTGTAAACTACAAAACAAATTATCAATGTCTCAGACATTTAATATAGAGCACAGAGCGTGTCCATTTTATTATTATTTGCATGCCTTTAGTAATAAACTGATCCTAGATAACAACCACCATCATTGTGAAGGTAATAAATTTATGATTAAAAGCCAGCATCTTGCTAGAAGGTGAAATACCAAAGATTGTATCATGCAATGCTCAAATATGTCTTTAAGCAACAGAAATGAGGGAAGATATCTGGAATTGTGGATATTTGAGCTAAGTTTGAAGGAAGAAGAAAATTTCAATCAGCAGGTTAAAAGAAATACAATTTCCAGAAGAAGAAAATTATAGATCTGATTGGATTCTATTTATGGCAGCAGAACTCACCAGTAGGATGAGACATAGTGGTGTTTGTGCCCTGAACGTGGTTTGGATGAAGTTCAAACACATCCAGCTTCAAAGTTTAGTAAAGTTTACTCTCTAAATATATTTCTAAATGAGATTGTAGTTATAATTTAATTGCACATCATTATCATAGTCTATGTTACTCAATATAAATCCCTCACATTTAAATGTATTGAAGTTTTACTTTTGTAAATGAAATGCCTAAACAAACTCAGTTGACAAAGAAATAAAAATACGTGAAGATAACCTTAATCTATCATTAAATAAATTTTCCTTGTGAATAAATGGTTAATCATATCTGAACTTCACAAATGTATAGTTTATTGTCGTATGGAGCACCTGTGTTTTTCCATAGTCACATTGACAACAACAACAGTGGTGAAGGTCGTGGTGATGATGGTCATCATAACATTCGCTTAGTGTTCTTTTCCTTTTGTGGTATTGGTGATTGAATCAGAAACTTCACACAAAGCAACATACAAACTGAACCCTTTTCTTTCACTTATTTAGTTTTTAACTTTGAAACAGAATCTTGCAAATTTCAAAATTGGCCAGCTAGTCTCCAATTTGCCATACTCCTGGTTTAGCCACAAGGAATGTGTCACCAAGCCTGGAAGCTTTTTTCAACTGAGGCTAAACTTCAGTACTTTACATGGATCAATCATCCTATTATTCACTGATTACTTCATATAAGGTGGATGTTCATACTGCCACCATTATACAGCTAAAAAAGCTAAAGCATAGCATCATAAATATCTTGACTTAGCATGGAGATACTAAGTGAAGAGCTGAGACAGAACCCACAAAGCTGACTCCAGAGTGCTGTGGTGAACCAGGGTGGCTTTAGTAAGATAATGCTCTTGAATTAAATCTCTTCTTAGGAGAATAGTAATTCTCATCTCTGAGATGATGTGTTGGCAAAGGATATTTTCCCTTAAAACTCTTAAGGGCTGCAAATGGTCCAGCCCAACATAGTAGTTCAGTTTAGGATTCACTGAGTAGATCTGAGACAGCATTTTCTATTCTCAGTTTTAACTGCATGGTTAATGCCGACTCATGCTTCCAGGGATATGAACATTGGTACAGATCCATCATTTGGTCTGCAGCACAGTGGCATCCAATGAATGGTAGAAATCCAAACCTGAATCACGACAGTGCATGTGCCACCCTTCATTAGGCTGCACAGAGACAAATTAAAGTGGAATGACCCAAAACAAATAGCTGCAATATTTCTTTTGGTGTAGGTTTCAATGAATCTTAATTTGTAGTCTATAAACAATGTCTCTTTTCAAAATAGAAATTTATGATTAGGTTCTTTCACAGTTGATTAAAATTAACTGCCTGTCTAAAAGGGGAATAGGATTGAAATAGTCAGGTAAACAGAACATAACCAAATACTTATATTTTACTATAATGTTTATCATATACAGTTAAAAGAAGAAAACCAAACAAATATTTTCCCCAAAAAGTTTTTAAAAGAAAAATCTGTATAATTAGAATCTATTTAATAACTTAAAAATTAATTCCAGAAACAACAGTCACTGAGTGTCAGCAAAAAGTAATGAAAAACTCTATGGACAGCCTTAATGAAGACTGGCAAGGCTGCATATATTTAAATTCAGCACTGAAATCTATATTTTACTGTGTATACTAAAATATGGGTGGTATAAAAATGTCAGTACAGAAAAGAACAATACTCCTAACTTTTTCTTGTGGCTCTAAAGAAAATATACTAACACTCACTAAAAACTCACTCCACTTTTAAAAGGATTTAGGAATATTGGTTAAGATAATTTATATATTTCTTAATTTAAAACAAAACAAGTTTTTCTCAAGCAAATAACTGCAAAGGCAGCAGCTTCCAAAGGTTGATCATTGCCATCTAGTGGCATAACCAGGTAAGAGGTAATCCTTCAGCGCAAGAGCAAAAGCGAGAGGGAAAGGGAGAGGGAGAGCGGGAGTGAGAGGGAGAGGGAGAGCGAGAGCGAGAGCGAGAGGGAGAGCGAGCGGACGAATGCGAGAGAGGGGTTTTTAAAATGTATGTATACTTCCAAATGAGACTTTATTAAATGCTCAATGGGACAAACATATAAAAATACTACTGAACTAAAAGTTTCTCTTTAATGATACGATAAATAATGAGGAATCAGATGTGTTTAAGACCTAGGCAATAAATGAAAGATATGAGTAGGTAGCATGGAAAGGTAAGTGAGACCTCAGATGAAGAGTTGATAATCAACTTAAAAATAGTAGAAAATGTGTCTTTAGTGTCAAGATGTACTTAAGATTATTTAGGGAAAAATGAAATGAAAAAGGAATATCTGTTTCTGTTTCCTTACAGGGGAAGCTGGGCAATACTGAAGTGAATTTTCAGCACATGGTTTTTAAGCTGAAAAAAGGGAGAGGTTATTGAGCCAAGCACTGAGATTTTATGAAAGTGTATAATATTCTCACTGCAGATACTAAGTTATGTGTTTAAAAAGTATTCTTTTAAAAGTGTTCATGAAATGTCTTTCCTTGAGGAAAGGGAGTGGACTGGATGGAGTTCTGTCTCCTCTCAGGACTTAACTGTATTAAAAGCCAACCACAACTCCTTCATGATTCATCTTTTTTGGTTTAGAGATAATATGCCTGTTTGACCCAGCTGAAAGTGTGCCTTTTTCCTGGGACTTCAATTAACTTTACAAAACACTCTCTTCAGGGAGAAATCTAGGCAAAAGGATTAATTTAGCTAACAATGATATAATACAAAAATCTCCGTAGGAGCTTCTGACCTAGCCTAGAGACTCTGCCAATTCAAATGCTGGGCTGATAAAAGAGCACTCTTCACAGTCCGGGAGATAAGAACAAAAGCCATCACATCAGACCCAATTGCTCTTAGAGGGATTCAAAAGAATCCAAAATAGTCTTCCTGTCTAAAAATGCCACATTTCCTCCTAGAGCCTCAGACCTGAAAGGGCACATGAGGTTGATATATTGGCTTGCAATTTTCTCAGCTGGTTGAGAAAGCTTTCATGTAGTCTAAATAAGCTATGAGCAAAGGAAAGAGCCATTTTTGCTTCCGCCACTCACAGAAAACATTAGGATTTTATGAAACAGCTATGAGCAAGAAGCCACGAGGCTTCTCTTGCCCCTAATCTTAGCCATGATGGATTTTCTTGCTGTCTCTGAAACAGAGAAGCAGGTCTGATTTCATTCCTGTTCTATATCATACTGAAAACTCTCCGCAGTGAGGCACTTTCTTCCTTTCTTACCATTTATTCAACATGACCAGAAATGTGTGGAATGATAATGATAAACTTATCTAAGTTTTTTTTTCTATTTCTTATACTAAGGATTTTCTCATCTTTAAGAACCTATTTTCTACTAATGCTATCCTTGCATTATTCCCAGGAATTCAAGTACAAATGAGAATGACATGGTTATAGTTACTCAACAAATGTTTCCTTAAAGGTTATGTAATTAGTATGTACTTAACTAAATCATGACTATTAATTTTCTAAGTAAACATACATTTCTACTAAGTTCTAGGCCTAGACAGAGGCATACACATGTGTACACACAAGAACACACATACACATGCTTGAATATACAGTGCTATGACACAAGTGAACTCACTCATGTATGTATAAGCACAAAGTGTCCGTCCACACAGAAGATGTTTGCCTTAATATAATTCTGTTCATTCTTATTTATTAATTGAATGTCCCAAGATTATGTTCATAACAATAAGAATCATGATATATATTATTCATGTTATCAATCATTTGTTGAGAGGCAATTTTCACTTTAAGAATGACTGTCCAAGCTCTGAAGGAAGAGACTCAAATGAAGATTAAAAGAAAGGGTTGTGCTAACTTTAAATATAATGAACTTTAAAATTTTATGAAATTCTCATACCAAGTTATGGATTCCAATTATTTATTTTACCATAATTTAACTATGTGTTTTCTATTTGTTGGCAACTATATGGACATCTTGATTCGATTAATTGAAATTAATCGTTACTGTTCAAGAATATCTCCATTTCATTTGGTAACTAATTTTAACTTGTCAACATGCCACTCATTTATGTTTGCACCTTCTGATATTTTACTTATTCCATCTAATTTCAGTTTTAGTTAATTACTCTTTATTTAATTCATTAAATAACTAATTAGTTATTTAGTTAATTATAAACTAATTATTTAGTCCTCAAGCTTGGACTCATAGTGATCCTCCTGTTTCAGCCTAACCAGTACTGGGATTACAAGCATGTGCCACCATGCTCAGTTTTGATGGCCGGCACAGCGCACTGGCATGGCTTGCAGTACTAGATATTGAACCTGGGTCCTTATGCTTGCCAGTCAGGCACTTAGACTTCCAAGCTATCTCCCCAGCCCATTGGTTACTCTCAACTCTTAGTCATTTCTTCCCTATCATTTATCCATTAAAAACAAGATCTTAACATTCTATGATTTTCCTGTTTAGATAAAAATGTGCATCAGATACAGTTATAACTTCTAGGGATTAATCAACGTAGTTTCTATATAATTTTTATTCTTACATATAATTTTGTAGAAAATATGGCCTTCAGGTACCATGAAGTAAAATAAAGTATGGCTATTTATATTAATCATTTTTCAAAAAGCTTAACATTATTTTACACAGTAAAATAAGCAGGTATATTGCTGAATATATATTTCTTTTCCAACTAATTGTTTGAGGATATACTGTGGTACCTGATACAACTGTGAAAGCCATGAAACCAAGTTCTCAGAAATAGTGCCCGTTAGAAGGTGTCATCTTTCTTCCCAAGGACAGCATCCATTCTGACAGGGTTCCAACTAGAGTTGGTATTCAGTTCCCTCACTCAATTCCCAGACATATCAGTATACAGAGTCTGTCAGGATTTCCTGTCTTATTTCCTCTTGTTTTCTGCACTTCTTTTTATTAAAGTCTAAATTTCATACATAACCACCAGTATTTTGATATCCATGTACCCTTAATCTCCTACAGAGCCAAACTCTATATTAGTTCAGTTCTTGGTCTTAGCCCCCAAATTCTTATCTAGGCTAACTTCACTGTTGTGATCTTCACCTGGGCCTAACTGTGGCAAGCAAGTGGCCTTGTATAGTAGTTCCTCTGCAATTCTTTGTGGTTGGCTCTTTGCACCATTTATCACTTAGCCTTTGTCCCTCTGCTTTGCCATCAGAGAACCTCTACTTTTATGAAGAAGTAAAAGTAATCACATGAAATTGCCAGCAACATCCTCTATCAGGTACAAATCCATCAATTTGTGTCTCAATGTGAAAAAGATGTTTTTGAGCCAGGGTCTCATTGTGCAATCAAATTTGGCTTCAAACTTGTGATCCTCTCATCTCAGCCTCTCAAGTGCTGGGGTGTCAGTGGTGTACCACCGTGCTAGGGCTGAACTTAATTTATTTTCTCTTCTTCTCTCAAAATGGTTCCATGCATTGACATTTGAATTGGTTTGCACCATTTCCAAGCATTTTGAGAGGGGAAGGCTGGGTTATACCTTCTCTTCCTCACTTGGTAGTTCCACATAGAAAGACTGCTTATATGACCTTTGGAGTCACAAGTCTTCACCTTGTTTTTTAGTCCTACAGAAGGCTAATCAAGAAATAGGGGCAAGATATTCAATCTCTGCAAATCTGTAGTAATGGGAATAGTAATAACAAATACCACCTAGGCTCAGGGTGAAAAGCAAAGGAAGGTGACTGAAAGGGCAAAAACCTGGCTTGAACACTTTTGATAGTTTTATTATACTGTGCTTGTCTTTGGGACTCAAATAAGCCTATTTCATTGAGACTGTAAGAAGACAGCAATTTCCTTTCAATCAATGCCACTTTTTCTTTTTCAGTCTATTTTTTCATTTCTACTGCACTAGAAAATTACTGAGCAGAGGTCTTCTTTCCGAGATCAAATGAGATCAGGCATACTCAGGGTGGTAGAGCTGTAGACTGTTCTGCTTTTATCTCTACACCACCTCCCAGCCTACTCCCTGTGACATTGACATTCCCCATTTCACCGGAAGTCCTCTGAAAAGTCACCAGCAACTGGTCCCTGTTGAAAGACCCTTATCTTAGTTGTTCTCTGGGTAGAACTTAGCAACATTGGACATGAAATCCCTTCTTATTCCCTCCCTCTCATGGCAGCATTGGGCTCTTTTCCCCATAGAACATAGAGCATGTGATTGGCATACAAGGTAATGGCCAACAAAAATTGTGTTCATTAGCCACAGACTGATGAATGCAAGTCTCTTTGTCAAGGAGCCAGATAGCTCAGCAGATTAAAGCACCTCCTTAGGCAGACTCAATCCCCTGCTTCCCATGCCAGCCCCACACCCAGGGTGCGCTGAGCCAGCCATTGAGACTGTGTGTGGTTGTGTGCATCTATAATCCCAGCACTTGGGAGGCTGAAAATAGGAGGATCACTACAAGTCCAAGCTGTGTAGTGAGACGCTGAACACCCTGTACTAAATACAAATAAAAACAAAGGAAAGAAAGCATGTCAGAGCCCCCACTGCTGTCTGCAAAGCTTTCAGTCCTTTTCTTATTCACTTCTCTCAGGAAACAGCTGGAGCCCTGAATTCTATGTAAAGCTGCTGATTTCATATTCAGTTCCCCGGATGAGGTGGTGTCCACAGCAGTCTTTAAAAGATTCCCTATGTTTAGAATGTCCTAGAAGAATGGAGCAGCCCTTGGGTGTACAGCACGGAGTTTTCATAGCTATTGCACTCGGTCAGAAACAGGGATCAGATATAGCAAGATTCTTCCATAAAGGCTCACGTTATACCATTTTGCAAAGTTTCAAATCCGCCTGTCATTATCCATAAATTACGGCTATGCATTATAATTATTTAATCTACATTTCTTGTTAAACATCTAAATTGTGTCACTTCACCAATTTACAAGAATTATGTGATTAGGGTTAATTATCCTAAATAGCTGAACACAATTAAAAAATCATATACAGAGCATGTGTCATATAGAGTATTTTAATTTTATTTTCTCTTAACTTACTATCCTTGTTCTCTATCATGATGGGTTCAGTCTGGTTTGGTTTGAATGGGACCAGGGAATTTCTAGCTTTCAAGTGGCCTCTGACTCAGGTCCACCTATAGTAATTTGCTATTTACTTTGAGCCAGATTCCAGGGAGTTTCTGCACAGAGTCCCCTGCAGCTCATACCAGTTTTCTGCTATTTTGCACAGCTCACAGCACCCCACAGGTCCGTGTAAGGCCGTGACTCAGAAGTTCAGCTAGAAATTTCTCTACAAAAGACTCCCCCGCTCCACCCTGACCCCGCTCCAATGCGCGGGCAGGCTACTATCTCCCGCCTTGAGTGGTGGGCCAGCCCTGTGCCACGCGTAAACGCTCCGGAGCCCGGATCGCTTGCTCACATTTCTTGTTTATTAAAAGCCGCTCATTCTCTTAACCACACGTATTGTCCTTCTACAAAATGTGCTTGACGCTGATGGGCACCAAGTGTGAATAATAATAGTGAGTCTCTGTTGTCAATTTGCATGCATAATAAGTAGATCTAACTCTTTTGGGGACTCAAGATTAAACAATCTTACCTCAGAGGACCCAATCAACACTTTGCCCACAATTTGGAACTGAGTATCTTGACTTTATAAGTTTAATGTTCACCTTTGGAAAGCACGCATTTTCCTCATGGCAGATGGACAGGAGTTCTGAGTAGTACGCTGCTTGCTTGATTTGTGGAGAATTTGTAGTACACAGATGTGGATATGATTAGCCCCTCCTCTTTTAGTCACAACTCAGGAATTCTCCTAGTTACCTGATGAGCTCATCTACACTACAGTCTTAGGTTCTTTTGTAATAAAGCCTAGAGATTATTTGCCAGAACCTTGAGATCTGAATGGAAAGCGATTCTAAAAACATCTGTGCGCCTTTAGCTGCGCCTTCTGCATGTCAGAAAAGCAGACAGGACACCTAGTCCAGGGGCGCAGGCGCGGAGCAGGCGGGCGGCCAGCCCAAGGCGCAGGCTGAGTTTTCTGGGGGTTCAGAGCTCTCACGCATCTGCCGGCTAAAGCCCTGCCAGGTGCTGCGAGCACACCCCGCCCGCCTGAGCGCTAGACGTGCCCTGACCGCAGGAACCTGCCCTGCTGCCCTGCACATCTACCTGGCGTTCCTCCCTCAGGCTCCTCTGTGGCTTGTCTCACCTTGCTACGCTCCCCTCCCTGAACTTAACTCTCATGTTAGGGTGTGGTTTAAACGGAGTGTATTTAATATGGCTTTACTTTTTGTACCTCATTTTAAAATTTTTCTGTTGGATGGTAAGACCAAGATAAAGCAAGACCTATATAACAAGAAATGTAACTTCTATATCTGACAAGGT
>NDGN010454541.1:0-14388 GCA_002564285.1 Tympanoctomys barrerae
CCTTCATTTTGAGTGTCAGGTATTTGTCCCAGCAACAAGAGAAGAGTAACTAAGACACCTGGCAAGCGCAAGGTCCTGAGTTTAATCCTTGGTACTGCAAAGATAAATAAATAAATAAATAAATAAATAAATAAATAAATAAATAAAAAATCATGCTTTTCCTTGGAAAGTGTGCAATGCAGCCCATTTCCTCCTAAGGGGAGGTGCAGCACTCCTGACTAAGCTCTTGAGGTTAGAGGAACTGAAAATGCAAAACAACTAGGTACTTTTTCCTCTAAATCCCAGTTTCCTTTAAGCCCTATATGTTGAAGAACTTGGTGAGAAGCCTGAGCTGCAATATGTCATTTTAAATCTGCAGACCCCCTTGTGATAGTTGCCCATAAAATGACTGAGTGATTCTTATACTCTGCTTATGTGTAATTAGCTCAGGACCAAGGGACCATGCAGCCCCCCCACCCCCTCCCCCAGGACCCTTCCTGGAACCCAGGAGCTGTTCTTCCAATTCCAACAGAACTCTCCTAACCTCATCCTTTGGTTTGTGACTTCATTCCTAGATGTTTCGGGATCATGAGCCCAGTGTGTAGGGTAAACAATAACAGCTACAGAAAATAAGATAAAGATGCTCAGACTATGGTCTTAAATTATACTTACAGCTCCTCTTCTTGGTAACAATGCCACATACTTTCTCCCCCTTTGGGCTGAGGCGGTGTCTGATGGTATAGTGTGGCTATGTTGTGAATGTGCCCTCCAAGACTTTTTGTTTTGTAAGGTTGATTCCCATTGTGGCATTGTAGGTGATAAGACCTTTAAGTGATGGGACCACCTAGAGAGCAATTGGTGTGCTGGGGCACTGCCCTTGGGAGGGCTCAATGTAGATCCTATGCAAGTCTGGTTAGTTCTCATCAGATGATTATAGTAGAGCAAGCCTGGTTCGTCTCACGCCTGGGTTCCTGTCTCACCATGTGGCATCTTGAACCCTTGTAGGGACTTCTGTGTGATACCATCTGTCATGAGCTCCTCTCCAGAAGCCAAGCAAAAGAGGCCATCTGATTTTGTATGTTCAGACTTCAGTACGGTGAACTACATAAACTTCTTTGGTGCATACATTACCCAGTCTTGGGTGTTGGTTATAACTTCAGAAACCAATACTCTCTATGAAAGAACTGGAAAAGTCTTCAGAATATAAACTTTTAAAACATTGTTTTACCATATCTATGAGACTCGATTCTGTATGCTACTTTTACTTTCCCCCAAAGCTATTGTACCTCAAGTACGTTTGGTAGATCATCAGTGTGTTATAATGCCCCAACTTTAATGCTGAAAGACAGCAGAGAGTCTGAGGATGTACAAAGCTTCAGAAATCAGAGAACGATCCAGCCAGTAACAGCTGGTTCTCTAACTCCCAGTCAGAGGGGTTTTGTTGTTTCCTTATTTGTTTTAGCTTTAGCTCTATAGAATGACTTATAGCACAGCTGAGGGCTGGTCCTCTAAGTCTCGGCTCTGTGCCTTATGAGATTTGTGAATTTTGAGAAAGCACAACTGCCTTAGTTACATTTCCAGTTTCTGGGACAAAATACCAGACATGTATGAGTCAAGGAGGAAAAGTCTATTTCATCTCACATTTGCAGAGGTTTCAGTCCTTAGTTGGCTGGCTCCAAGGCCGGGCTGAAGGACATGAGGGCACGGCGGAGAAGGAACATTCTATGGCCAGGCAAGTAGGAAGCAGAGGCAGAAAGCCTCACTTTCCCTTTTATGCTGTCTAAGTCACAAGCCTTTTGGGGGCTACCCCCCACACCCAAGGTACAACTCCCATTATCCACAACCAGAACTATGCTATGGTGATCAGTGGAGTAATTTAGTCATCACACCTTAAATTCGTATTCACACACTCTTCATTTACATTTCCAGAGTCTAGATTCAGTCACCTCTACAAAGCCAGGCTTCCACCCATTAGCACTGACCTTATCTTCTCCTGGCCCTTCCAGCCCTCAGCAGATGCTAATCTTTCTGTTTCTCTGTATCTGCCTATTTTGGATATTTTCATATTTTCCAAGGTATACTTCCTTCACAAAGGTGATGTAAATGAAATAATTTTTATTTGTTCAATAATATTCCACTTAATAGATATAGAACATATTATTACATCAATCATAGTTTTGTCACATGGTGGTTATTTTGAGTAATGTTGCTAGAAATATTTTATGCAAGTGTTTGTTTGCATTTTCCAAAGTGCATCAAATTACATCCCCAACACCAATCTTTGAAGATTCCTGCTTATCCACATGATATTGACATTTCTGTTTTATTTTTTAAAAGCTTGGAAAAATTACAGCCATGCTGACAGATGTGACTTGGGTTTTCATTGTGGCTTTAATTTATATTTCCATAATCAATAATGATGACCATGTATTCATGTTCATATTGACTATTTTAATACATTCTCTGAAGAACTTTCCAATCAGATTTTTCACCCAATTTTCAGTTGTACAGTTTATCTTTTTATGGTTGAGTTTTAAGTGATCTTTATGTATTCTGAAAAAAATCCACAAACCAAATACAAGCCTTGTAATTTTCTCCACACTTTGGATTGTCTTTTCATTTTCTTGCTAGCATCCTTTGAAGCACAGGCATTTTTAATTTTACAAAGTCCAATTTAATTTTTGTTTTGATATGCTTAACATTGTCCCTAAGAAAACTTTGTGTAATCCAAAGTCATGAAGATCTATTTTATCTTCTGAGTGTTTTACAGTTTTAGCTCTTACAATTTGGCCAATGTTCCTTTTTCTTTTTCTTGTGTACTTAGTACGGCTCTACAGGGTCTCACTACACAGATTGGACCAATAGTGATCCTCCCATTTGTAGCATTCCAAGCGCTGGAATTACAGGCTTGAGCCACCATGCCTGGTCTCAATCATTTTAGCCTGCCATGGGGGCAGGACCAGCATGGCATGTGGGGGATTGAATCCTGGTCCCTGCACCAGCAGATGCTTTAATCTGAGCTATCTGGCTGGCCCAGTGTTCCTTTTTAATTGCTTTGTTATAGGGTTTCAACCTCATTATTAGGTTTTTAAAAACTATTTATTTATTTATTTGTTTGTTTGGTACAGGGTCTCACTACTCAGCTTGGACTCATCAGTGACCCTCCTGTCTCAGCCTTCCCAGTGCTGGGATTATAGGCGGAGGCCACCACAGTTGGTTTTGGTGACCAGCAAGGTGCTCCTGGAGTTCTGGGTCCAGCACAGCATGTGGTACCAGGGGTTGAACTTGGGTCCTTGTACTTACTAGGCAGCTGTTCAGGCTGACCTGTCTCCCCAGCACCAACCTCATCATTTAGGGTAAAGATCTCTTATTATCCTAGTAGCATGCTGTGGCTTAAATATGAAGCATCCCCTTCAAGCTTAGTGTATTGAAGGACTGATTCCTATGCAGCAAAGCTGAGTGGCGGGGCCCTAGGGGTGACTGGATAAAAAAGTGCTAACCTCCTCAGTGGGTTAAATCACTGATGAAGTTATAGCTAAATAGCCCATTAGGAGGAAGGCCCAGTTGGAAGCAGGGCACTGAGGGCTTGCTTCAAAGGCTGAATCCTGTCTCCAGCCACCCCTGCCTTCTCCAGCCTTTTTATCTTCTCTACTTCCTGGTTGCCATTATGCGAGCAGATTTTTACCATGAAATTTATGTCCCGGAGTCAATCGATCTTGAGCTAAGGCCTTTGAAACCATGATCCAAAATAATCCTTGCC
Source organism: Tympanoctomys barrerae (assembly GCA_002564285.1). Taxonomy (NCBI): domain Eukaryota; kingdom Metazoa; phylum Chordata; class Mammalia; order Rodentia; family Octodontidae; genus Tympanoctomys; species Tympanoctomys barrerae. Next base: position 3,740 of record NDGN010454541.1, read on the forward strand.
TCCTGTAGGTTGGTTGTCATGGGCGCTGTGTTACGGCAACAAAAAGCTAACACAGATAGTTGGTACCAGAGCAGTGAAGTGTGATGTGTGATGACCACATAGGTCTTGGCTGTGAGGTGTTCTGACCAGGTAGTTCAGAAGTCTTTAGTGCTATTTGCAGACGTTCAGAACATCTTGGTGTCAGCTAGAGAAGCCCTAGAGTATTGTAGTAGAGATTAATGAACTTTTCTGATGTGAGACTTGGCAAGAGGTTGAGTGCAAAGGAAAGGGCTAGTTTATGTGGCGGAGAAAATTTCAAGGCAGGATAACCTTTGACCTGTGGCATGTCAACATACTGTCTACACGTACATCTGAGCAAAGTCAGGCCTTAAGATAAAGATGCAATTTCCAGACCTACAAGCCTTCATATGGGATAAACAGCAGCTTGGAGTTATACTGTAATCAGTATGTCTGGTCCAGTAGGTCTGAGAGACTTCATTCACCCAGGTGGGTGGCCAGAGCATCTGAACCCATCCATGTCCCCAAATAGATTTGTTCTTTCCATGTATCTTGGCATGTGACTCATTTCACTGTTGGATTAATATTATATAAATGGCTCTACTTGCAATGCTACTAGTTGATGGTGGTCCAATCCATGTGGCATCCATGTGGTGACGACTGGACAAATTATCTCTGACAAAGGACCACAGTGGTCATCCTCCTATAAGTCCAGGAGCTGTTCTTCTCACCTTATTTTCAACAAAACTCTCCTAACTTCTTTCTTGGGTTTGCAACTTTATTCCTTGATATGAGACCATGACTCTAGCACATTGGATGTCTAACAGGTTGGAAGTAAAATTTCTCCTATAACATGGGGACTTTGGGCTGCCTTTGTCTAGATTTATCGTGAAAAGCAGGAGCAAAACACAAAACAGAAAGACTACAAATTTTCAGCTTGGCTACAAATCAAGGGAATGTCCATTAAAGGAGGGTGTTTTTGCTAAAAAGATTAGCATCATTAAAAAAACAAAAAGGAGTACTTTGAACTGATATAACAGGAAAGATGTCTTGAGTGATTCTGAGGAATTGTTTGACCCTAATTTTGTGGGCTCCAGGATGTACAAGTATAAACACCTTGGAAAGAGTCTGTGCTGTGCAGAGTGTACTGGGTCACCTTGTTTGCTGCAGGATGCCTCGAGAGTTGTTTCCCTAAGGTTCACTGCCTCCTGCCGAGCTAAGCAGGCACTCGGATGTGACTGCAACCGCCATGTAAGTGGGCCCAGCTATGGTTTGGTCTGGTGACAGACTGTGACATTATCCACATGATGCTGGGTTTGCAGGTATGCAGAATACAAGAGTTATGGGGAATGGAGGTTTTCACTGAGATTTCAAAGGAGCTTGTGGCAAGCCAGGCAACACACGACAGGGTCCAGTTCCCTGCAGGCTCTCCCTGAGAAGGTTCGCATGAAGCTATGAAAGTAAAGTTGAAACTGCAGCAGAGACTACAGGAAGACAGAGATGCTAGGACTGTGAGACATCAGCTGAGAAACAGGAGAACCATGAGCACTGTCAGCCAGAGAGAGACGCTACATGGTGGCGACCAGCAAAGAGCAAGACTGGCCAACCCCTTTGGTGCTCACATCATCCCCTCCCTGTGCCCACTTACCAGAAATGTAGCTGTGTGATTTCATGTGCTTCCTGCTGGATTTCATCCTTCCTTTGGTCACATCCCTCTTTGCTCTTTTCTTATTCAGCCCTTTCAGAATAAGCTTATTCATCCTGTCACTGGCCTAACATTATCTGTTAAAGTACAGCACTCTGTCATGGAATTTTATAGGTGCTAATATCTGAGTCTCATAAGAGACTTTGCTCTTGAGATTGTAAGAAATCCAAGTGCCGGAACTATTGAGATTTTGCAACTCTTGGACCTGCACTAAAACATTTTGCATCATGAGATGGAGATGGACCTCTGTGGGGCCGGAGGTGAAATGTTAAAGCTGGGTTAAAAGTATCTTCTGAAGGCTCGTGTGTTCAAGGTGGGCATCTGGAAGGGGACTGGACCACAGGAGTAAAGACTTTGATGTATTTGTTGTTGAATGGCTGCCGGGAGGTGGAGCCCTGCTGGAAGAAGTAGAAGCTGCAAGGTTCCACCTTGCCCCTGCCTTTTTTCCCTCTAAGCTCTCTGGCTGGCATGAGGCCACCAACATTCCACTGACACACCATTTATTTGGCCATGGAAATTTCCAGCTTTACACCAGCCCCAAACCACTGGAGTCAGCTACCGTGTACAGAAATCTTTGAAAATTTAAGCTAAAATAAACCTTTTTTTCCTATAAGTAGCATTCCCCAGGTATTTGGTTACATTGATTTAAAGCTAAGACATATCTTTTTTAATGGTAACTTCCCCTCACTTTATAATCTTCCCCTCCTTATTGAAATCAATTAATGGCACTAAGGTTTATATCTGGACTCTCCTTTTTGCTCCAGGGATCTACATGTCATTATGCTGGGCCGATAATGTCTACATCATTGCAGCCTTAAGTTTTAAAATTGAGCAAGGTGTGTTCTCCTATTTCATTCCTTGTTGTCAAAATGGCTTGGTTTTTCATGGTTCCCTCTCATGCCATATACATTTAGGATGAGCTTGTTAATTTCTACAAAAAATTCACCCAAGACTCAGTAGAAATTGGGTTGAATTTGCAAGTGCAACTGGGGAATTTTGCCCATTTTTTCTTTACTTTTCTGCTTTTCTTTTATTTTCTTCCTTTCTTGATTTCTTTTCGCATGTATTTAAGGAAAGCTCGAAGGTGAAGGCAAAGACTAGAGCCCTGACAAAGCTACGAAGGGACGGAATTCCTTTCCCTTTCTCTTCTGTCCAGGCTACAAGCCCACTGGTTGGTGCCATCCTCATTCAGATGTGCCTTCCTCCCTCAGTTTGTGCTTACTTGTCATCATCCAAGACATACCCAAAACTGTGTTCCATTAAGCCTCTAGGCAATTGCTAATCAATTCAAGTTGTCATCACAATTACTTAAATATCTCACTGCTAGTTAAAAAAATTTTTTTATCACTTGGGCTGGCAATATAGCTCAGTGCACAGCAACTTCTTGGTGAGTGTGAGGTCCAGAGTTCGATTCCCAGTACCAGAAAAAAAAAATTGCTTAATATCTTCTACTGAACTTTTTATTATTTCTAATTCTCTTTTAGTGGTTCCTTAATATTATCTACATATGGGATTTCATTATCTTTGAATAGAGATAGCTTTGACTCTTCATTTCCAATGTGAATGACTTTTTATCTTTTTCATGCCTTATTACCCTGGGTAGAAGCTGTAATACAATATTTAATACGAGTGGAAAGGATCTTCCTCCTGTTCCTATGTAGAAAGCATTCAGTTTTTTACTATTAAGTGTTATGTTGGTTTTGAGTTTTTTACAGATGTCCTTTATTAGACTGAGGAAATTTTAGCATATATCATTTTATAGATGTTACTTAAAAATTAAACATGTAAATGAATATTTAATTAATCAAATAAGATTACACAGCTTCATCCTCTGAGCCAATCTGTTTCTACTCTTGACTTCAAAGAAAGGAACCAATTGAACTCAGATTCTTTTGAGAAAGTATGTAGAAAACCTTAACGCTACCTGCTCACTCAATATTGTATGATCCCAACTGACTCAGTTCCTGCTTTTATTCATCAGTTATCCTGATTGTCATTCTGGTGGCAATAATTTTTAATGCTACGATTCCTCTAATGATAGTGCTAATGTTAATGCCTAGAAATCTTTTTTTCACTTTGTTCATTATCAAAGCTTGATAAGCTCTAGGTGAAGAATTAGGGCAGTTTCTTTAGGAAGTAAAAGAGCAGCCATTAGTGAAGCTTAGCCATTTTAGGAAATGATGAACAATTGATCACAGGGCTACTCCAAGGAGACGGATTTCCAGGTTCCATGAAGAATGAGAATTCAGTTAATAAAGAAGGCACAAGCATGGGTAACCATCAAACACCCTGCATTTCATTTTAGATGAAACATTTTGCTCACAGTACCTTAATTTTTATAAAGAATAGGAGCTAAGAGAGCTTTTACATCAATAAGGTTGCCCAGAGTCAGTTGGGTAATCCATATATGTACACACAAATGCGCGTGCGGGCGCACACACACACACACACACACAACATTTCCCTTTGTTTTATTGAGGTTCATGATCTCTTTAATAATATTTTGACTCTTTCTACTGGCCTGCTATTCAACAAAGAGAAAGCTAAGTTTTTGTATACCAAGCCTATATGAAGTAAGATAGAAATGCTTTACAAAGTTGGGATGAGTCAAAGACAGGCCCAAATGCTCTCAGAATTTAAAAAGAGGCAAGAAGATAGCTATCTCCTTAACATAAATATTACTCCTTATTAACATTAAGTATGGAACTTCGTGAGAAGCTTTATGAAATCATAAAACAAAGTTTTATTGTTCTATGCATTGCTGATTAAGCAAGGCAAAGCGTCACGTAATATTTAGAGAACTACAGCAGAGATCTAGGACAACAAAATAGGAATTAAAGTCCTTAGGCTGACTAGGCATGTTGGTGCATGCCTGTAATTCCAACACTTGGGAAACTGAGGCAGGAATATCAACCCAAATCAGAGATTTGCCTGGGCTACATAGAGAGTTCAAAGCCAGACTGACCTACATAAAAGACCTGGTCTTAAAAAAAACTGGGGGAGCCGATATTTTGGTAGGCAACAAATTTCACTTTCTTAATTTTGGCCTAGCCAAAGTAGGAATACCAAATAGTCATGTGGCATATTTCCAAGAAGAATCACACAACCTTCTAATTATTAGATGATACAGAGAAAGAAAATAGTTTTAAAAATTGGAATTACTCTTCCTGAATTATAGCAAAAAGACTTTTTTAGTAGCTGTCTAGAAAATCCCCAGCCAACATTGTAATTAGCTCCGCAAAAGTAACTAGAAGAAGATTTTTAATGTAAGTACAGGATTTGAGATGACAGCCATCCTAATTTACATTTGATGCGGGTACACAGTTGTGACTCAAGTGTTAACATATGCAGGCCCAATCAGCAAATCACAAAAGGCTGCCTTCAAGGTGGATTAGAATATTTCCTTTATAAAAGGTTTAAGAACAGGGTTTCTAATTAAGTGATCCCTGGATAGAATCAAGAGGGTGTATGAAATTGGATAATAAAGGCATTATATTATCATTTCACTAATTATAACTGAAATTAAGTATTTTTAAAATTATGAGTTGAGGGTAATAATCCACAAAAGTATTCACAAAAACATGATCATGATCTTTTACATTAAATGTTAATGAAAAATTACATGTAAAATATACTACAAACTTAATTTTTAAGCTCACTATTTCGTTAACTAATATAATTTTGTAATTACATGTATTTGCTTTTCTTGACTTAGGAATATACATCTGAGAGGCAGTCTGTGGTACACCAGACAATGGAGAAGCCCTTAGAACATACAGGAGAACTCGGGGTGCAGGGCTGCAGGACACTGTTCATCCAAGCCACCTCCTGGGCCAAAGAAATCTGCTTCACAATCTGCATTAGGCCATCTGGCCTGCATCTGCCTGGCTGGGATGTGTGTGTGTGTGTGTGTGTGTGTGTGTCTTTTGATAATTCTAGAGCACCAGATCCAAAATGGCAGCCAGCAGGAAGCTCATGAAGGAGCTTGAAGAGATCTACAAGTGTGGAATGAAAAACTTCCACAACATCCAGGTTGATGAAGCTAATTTATTGGCTTGGCAAGGGCTTATTGATCTGACAACCCTTCATATGAATTAGAATTGAAATCACTTTTCCAGCAGAGTATCCATTCAAACCACCGAAGTTCACATTTAAAACAAAGATCTATCACCAAAACATTTATGAAAAAGGGCAAGTTGGTCTGCTGGTAATTAGTGCTAAGAACTGGAAGCTGGAGCCCAAGACGGACCAAGTAACCCAGTCCCTCATAGCACTGGTGAATGACTCCCAGCCTGAGCACCCGCTCTGGGCTGACCCAGCTAAAGAATACTCTTAGGACCATAAAAAATTCTGTAAGAATGCTAAAGAGTTACAAAGAACTATGGGTAAAAGGGACCTATGGACTAAAATCTGCCACAAATGATTCCAGCAAGTGTGAGCAGAGACCCGAGCTGTGCATTCAGACATCCCGCACAGGCACAGCAGGACTCTGCAAGGAATTCACACATGCCACCACCTGGCACTCACTTGTGGCAGGTACTAACTTTCTACAGTTTTCTTAATCAAAAGTGATCTGTAAAGAAAGGATTACAAATTTCAGATATTCTAGTTCTGCTTTCTTTGTTTTAAAAATCACTGCTTCATTCCACTTCAAAAGCATGGTGTTTTTTTTTTTTCTTGTCCAAATTTACCCAAAATCTTGAAGCTACATTTAGCCCTAAGGTTTGAAACAAAACAAAACAAACAAAAAACCACATAACGGTTGTCGTTCCCCTTCATGCTGCGCCCTTGCAACTCCTACTGTCTCTGCATTCAATTTATCGTTCATGGCTCACTGCCTAAGACCCGGGTCCCACCCTTTCTGTAAAGGAGAAGAAATGGCTCTGGTGGTTTTCTTCTCCCACGTCACACTGCCCTGCATGGGAGGTGGTTCAAATTCTCCTGTTGCCAGTCTATAATGTCCTTTTAAAAAAATTATAAACCAAGCCACCAATCTCCTACCCCACCCCTCAAAAAAGCCCTGCATAGGGAGACCCACCCAACTCTTCTGTACAGTTCTGGCTCATGTTTCCACAACCATGTGGATTAAGTGGGCAAGCTCTGCTGTGTGGGTATAACTGATTGAACTGCAGCTTTACCTGGCCTATGTAGGGGAATGCTCAATGCCAGGTAGGTGACTCCGGAGGGAGGGCTTATCAGCTGAGGACACTGCTTGTGAGATCTTGATGAAGTTCTCACCAGAAAGCATCTATAGAGGCCAAGATTTGACACCTTCCTGCAGGCATGTTTGAAGATCCACTGGTCAGCACAGGCAGAGCAGAAGCCAGAACATCCATTTCAAGTTCCAAACTCATCCATCCCTGATCTCCATCTGGAATTTGTCACAGAGCTCTGTGACTCCCCACTCTGCAGCAGCCCTGCCACACCCCTCCATCGGCACAGTTCAGCACTCTGTTTGATTGGAATTGGATGGACTCGACTTTGTATCTGGCATCAGTCTGTGGTTGTCGGGGTGCCTGCTGGCCCCTTCCTTTCAATGCTGCCGGTGTCCTGGCCCAGGAATAAGATGGCCTTTTCCCTTCGGACTGAGTCTTTGCAGAGTCAGGCTCCACTTGAAGCTCACTCAGGAATACCTTTCGAAGTGTTTTATATTGCTTTGATTGCCTCTTTTGTAGAAATAAAAACTGACCTTAGAATTTATTTTTTTAAAAAAAGATAATTCTAAGGGAGGTAAATAAATTAACTGATGGTCTGATATAGGATCCTGGGTCTGTTTTTGTCAGAGAAGTTGTTCTCAAAAATGAAAAAAAATATATAGTGCTTTTTATGATAACCACCATTATATGTATTTTTATTTGGTATGTTTGTTGTGCATAATTATACTTGTTTAGGGAAATTGATATATGTATATATACATATATATGTATGTGTATATGTATATGTATATATACTGTAATTTGGTCATTTTTGATGCCTTTCCTTTACTGCTATGTCTCTTCTTTACCCTCTTCCCAGCTCTCTTGCCTCTTCATCAAAATTCTGTCTGTTTTCTATCCCATCTCTTTTTGCTACTCTTTAATTCGTTTGTACTTTGGGATTCTCATATCAGAGGAACCATGTAATAATTTATTCTGGATTCAATGAAGAAAACCCATTAAGTCATCTGACAAGTCCAGGGCTAGTACAGCCTCAGGAGGGAGGGGGTGAGCTCTGGCTCTTCTCCTGCACTCTGCTCTTTTCTGGGTTTCTTTCAACTTGGGTTAACAGGACCTCAGTGCCCCTTGGCCATTATGTGTGGACACTTCAAAGGAATGTCTCCCCATATTTGCTACTTAGAAGCAATAGAATGCCTCATGGGACACTTTCCTCACTGCAGTGTCCCATAAGTGGGACCAGAAGTAGATCATATTCTATTTCTAAACCCACTATCGACAAGCTGACGATCATAGTCATCAATGGCTAGGACTAATCTTTTAACAGTAGAGCACATGTTGTAGACCCGATCTGGAAGATCCAGCAGGTGGTCATCTGTTATGATTCAAATTTCAAATATGCCCCAAAGGTTATAGGCTAAAGACTCAGTGATTTGGGGAACTGACTGTGAGAGTGCGCCTGCGCATCAGTCCACTGATGGCATTTGAGTACGGTGGCATCCTTGGGAGGAGGCCTAAGGGAAAGAGCGCATCACAGGAAAGTGACCTCAAGTGTGATACCTGGTCCCTGGGCCCCATCTGGGGGCTCTTTCCTCCTCTTCTGCTTCCTGGCTGCCATGATGCAAGCTGCCTGCCTCCACCATGCCCTTCTCCTGTGATGCTTCCACCTGCCAGAGGCCCCAAAGCAATGGAACCACTGTCCGAGGACTGAATCCTCTGAGACCATGCAGCACAAAAATAAACTGTGTGACAGCATGTGCCAGGTGAAACTCTAGCACACAATATCATACAGTTTACTTTTGGAAATACAATCATCCTTAGTTTTAAAAAATTTTTCATTTATTTATTTGGTACAGAGTGTCGCTACTTAAGTCAGACTCGCAGTGAGTCTGTCCCAGCCTCCCCAGCACTGGGATTACAGACACGTGCCACCATGCCTGGGCTCAGTGACCTTCTCAGTGTGCCCAGGTTTCTGGGGCCAGCATGGCATGTGGTACTAGGGATCAAATCCATGTCCTTGAACTTGCCAAGCAGGTGCTTTGCTTAGACAGCCAAGTTATCTCCCCAGCCTCATAACTATTACTTTGAAAAGAACTCAATGTTTTTATGAGGGTGTCAATAAAAAATTAGGCAAACTATGCAGGATATTAAAAAGAAAATATATTTTCAATTTCCTTATATTGCTTTAGGTATCTTTACTTCTCTAGGAATAAACACCTTAGCCTTTCACTTTGAAGCTTTAAGGCGGAATTACACTTTGAATCCATTGTTTGTCTTCAAGAGATGCCCTAAAGGTGAATGTCATTCTCTGAAAGCATTGCCATGCCTATCTTGTAATGCTAAGAGACAGATTTTCCTGACAGTGGAGCCATATAATCCACCAATTTAATTCTAAGGATTCATAGGGCAATGTTGGGGTAGAATTCCAGCTTTCTACACCTGGGAGTATCTCCAGTTTTCTTACTAATCATCAACATCTCTGCAAAGTGTGAAGGGTCATGATGTGCTTTAATTCCAGGCAGTACCACTATGGGCCAGGAGAAGAAACATCCAATCCTTTCCCCCAATACTGGAGTTTGAACCCAAAGATCTGCACATGCCACACAAATGCTTTATCACTAAACTACATGCTCAGCTGAGAAGTATGTAAATCTGGTAGACAAAACTAAAGAGTATGACCTAAAAATTTGGAATTCTAAATTTTAGGGGAAGGGTGGGATTTTTATAGTCTTGGAACACCATGGACTCAGAATCCACTTACCCAGAAGGCAAAATTTTAGCACGAATGAAAAATATTGTCTAGTGTATCCAGTTCCTTCAAACTTCAATAAAGCAAAGTGAGAGACACATTCTTAGAGCAAATTAAAGAAATGAAGTTAAATTCTGTTCTCAGGAGTATAAATGAGTAAAGGAAAAACATTCTGAGAAGTTGTCCTATAGAAGATTCAGTGAAGAAGAAGGTAAATGTTTCAAGGACTGTTTTACCACTGGGATATGGCCAAGCAGGGATATCAGCAGCACCCTCTATTGTCAATGGTGGGGTAGGGGTAGACCATGGGAAAAGCAGTTTTACTGCCTCTTCTCTGGACATCTTTAGTAAATGCGGAGTTCAAGCTGTTAGGGCTACCTCGTTCTACCTCCAGAAGTTGTAGAACTCTACATAATATTTATACTAAAAAAGTGTCTAAACAAGCTAATATTTCATTTCCATTTTTCCACAGTTAGTTTATTAGGAGAGCAAAAGGGAAAGGGACTCATACTTTGGGGCCACAGGGTGGTAGTTTTTGTTCTGTGTCTGTCTATTCTACTCTTCCCCTGTCATCATACTCCGGTAAGCCCTACTCTTCGTATCTACCACTGTTCCTCAAAAGATCTCATTTCCCACCATGCTGAGTGACCCTTTTCAGGAATCTCACTAACCTCCATATTTCTAGAGCAAGACTCATGGTCTTGTTCAGAATTTATCTGGTGTCGGTGTCTCTCATATCCCAGAGTGTGAACTCTTCCAAGGAAAGCCTCTTCTTACTCATCTATGCATCAAATTCCTAACCAATTTCACAACACATAGTAATTTCCTAAATAATATTTGATTCAGTTGAATAGGAATTGCTGAAATAATAAATGGAACTGAAATGAATCTTTCAACTGTATACCTGCCTGCTACAAGGAACCTCCATTGCAAGATTTTTTTTTTTTCAGAACTGAGGATTGAGGGCTGGGGAGTTGTCTCTGGGGCACCATGCTCTAGGACACTAGAACCTGTCCTGGAGAAAACTACTGCTGCTTCAAACCCA
>NDGN010454922.1:0-11126 GCA_002564285.1 Tympanoctomys barrerae
TAGGAAGAATGTATGCAATGTGTTAATTATTGAAACTGTCTTACCAATTTGGTTTGAAAAAAATATATATATAAATGTTTATCATAATTATACAATAAAAAATTAAAAAAAAAAACCTTTGACTGGGGCGGCCAAATAGCTCAGCGGAATAAAGCACCTGCTTAGACAGACAAAGCAGCCCAGGTTCGATCCCCAGGCCTGCTGTGCCAGCCCCGCCCCTGGGGCGCCTGAGACAGCAATTGAGACTGGGTATGGTGGTGCGCACCTATAACCCCAGCTCTTGGGAGGCTGTACACAAGCGGATCACTATGAGTCCAATCTATGTAGTAAGACCCTGTAGACCCTGTCCTAAAATACAAACAACAACAACTTTGACTAAGATGATAAATGTCCCGAAAGATCAGCAGAGGAGGTATTGGCATTCAGCTTGACTTAATCAGTGCCTCAAAGCCATGCTTTCTGTAGGTACAAGAGGATGAAAAAAGCTAGATGGTCCAATTAAATCACTAAAAATAAATATTTGGAGCTTATTGGTTGCATCTATAACCTTTTCCAGGGAACTTTCTCCTGCCACCTCAGAACTGCCACATCTGCCTGTTGAAATGTGACTTGTCCCTTTTTCTGTTGTGGACAGCTGCTCCTAGGATCCTGCATTTTAACAGCAGTCTGAGAGCGCATCCATTCTGATGGCCATGTTCTGCCTGAGTTTCTACTTCAGTGTGCCCATTTCCCTTTCCACGAGGGGCTGTCTCATCATGACTTTTTAGTGCGACATAATTTTATGTCGATCCCAGGCAGTCAATACTGTATTGATTTGAATTGCAATAAACCCAAATAATCCTTTCAGGTGCTTGAAATAACAATTTATTCATTGGATTCTACTCCAAAAAACATTAAGCATTAAGGATACTATAGATTGCGGAGGTTTGGCTATTATGCCAGGTTGGAAGAACTGGAAGTTTTTCGTCCCTTATGTTGAAAACATGGATTCTCTACAGGCAAATGAGAGCAAATGGAACACGGGGCACATTTTTGGGTCAGATTTTCTCCCCTGTTCACTTTACACCACTTATATGAAAAATTATGGCAATTTCAATGATCCTTTTGTGTGAATTTGGAGATTTGGAAAGAACATGGCCTAGGAAGGCCTCCAATTCACGTACACTCCATGTCCTTTCTAGCTGTTACACCTCTATCTTCTCACTGAAACTTCTCCAGAGTGTCCTAACCATTGTATGCCCACATTTTGTTTTAAAACAGGGACAGCCATATACTCCAAACTGAGAAATCTTACCCTGGAGGGAAAATGGCACCAGCCATAAGGAAAGATGAGATGAATCTACTCTTTATATTAAGAGAGTGAAGAGACACAGTGTTTTCTAAATCAGCGCAGCTGCCTCTACTGATCTCATCAGGGTTAGCGCCCCGCGAGTACTTTATACACAGTTCTTTATTCCTTCATTGTAATATTTTCTTCACTGTCTCTGCATTATCATGGCACGATGGCCTATGGGAAAAATTATCAATTCTACATGCAAGCAGAGCTTGTAGAATTGGGGTTCACACGGCAGTGGCCTGCTCTCTAAGTCCATCTCTGCAGCAGGTACCTGGGCTTCTATTCTGTGGTACACTACTGTGTTCTGTTGCGCCCCGTGAACCAGACTCACTAGAGCGATCAACGAAACATGCGTTCACTTACAGCTCTGGGATACAGGCACAGAATTGTTTATAAAAATGCCACGTGGAGAATTTTGGCAAAGGGCAGCATCACAAAGTGCAAGACAGAAGTCTCTAAGTTACCAAGAGTCACCACTCATGGCCACAACTGTTCCAACGCCTACAAACTTTTCACCAAATTTTGCCGCTGGAGAAATTCTTGTTTGGTTAACATATAAGAGAAAATGTGATCACTTGTGCCTTCCTGAGCAAGCTAGGGCGTTCACCCAAGCGCAAGAGTTTTCCTTTTGAGATAGGGCCGCACTCTACAGTTCAGGCTGACTTGAACTCACTACGTCCTCCAGGCTGGTCTCACTGCAGCAGCGATTCCTTCCTCGGCCTCTCAAGAGTTCTTAATTCAAACCCAGTGATTATTCAGAAATTTGTGTGTGTGTGTGTGTGTGTGTGTGTGTGTGTGTGTGTGTGTGCAGGGTTTCACTATGCATCTTGAACTCGTAGTGATCCTCCTGTTTTTAGCCTCCCCAGCAGTGGGATTACAGGCGTGCGCCACCACACCCAGACTCAGGCCCCGACTCAGCATGCCCCGGGGGTGGGGCCAGCGCAGCACGTGGTGCCAGGGATCAAAGCCTGGGCTCTGAGCTTGCCTAGGCAGGCGCTCAGGCTGCTGAGCTATCTCGCCGGCCCTTCTTCATAAGTTTTAAGGATATGGATACAGAGCCCATTTCCTTTGAGCCCATTAGCCTGTCTGCTATATTTTTTAGTCCCCCATGTGAACGCTGAATGCTTTAAAGCATTCATGTGCCTCACGATCAGACTTGTGAAGTTGTAACTCAGGATGGGCAGGTGTAAGCGCGCCTCATGGCTTAGAGGACTGCAGTCCCCATGAGGACAGACACCAACATGAATACAAACGAGCATCTCTCCCAGCCCTCTGGAATCAAATTTCTTAACTTCTCAGGTTTTGAAAAATTTTGGAAAGCCAGATTTTTCAGAAAAAGAAACAAGAGAAAAGATGGACATTGCTTCTGATGGGTGGGGGGGGGCGGGGAGTTCATAGTTTATTTTGAAACAGTCTTCACTTACCTTCCCTAATAGCTATCGGACTTCAACTGGAGAGTGTCCATTGCTAGCGGGTGAAAGCGTCATGCGAGATCAAATCAAAAGGAAAGAAAAAGAGAAAACTGAACTACATGGCAGTTATCTACAGCTTATTAACTATCTAAAAAAAAAAAATCCTTTCAAATGATTTACACACTGACTATCAGAATAAGGATGAGGGTAGTATCAATCTTGAATAGTCCGACATACTAATATTTTAAAGAACTCTCTCTGAACAAGATAAACAGGTGTCTACTGTTAGCAGAAGACCCTTTTGCGATCTGACGCCTTTTGCATATAAGGACATTTGAGAACCTTTTCCAGCGACACACCTGAGAGTGAAACTGAATTATCAATGACAGTCTTTTTTTTAAAAAAAGAATCAGTGGTTTAACACTAATTTCTAATCAGATCCTACAGAAAGGAACAGCCCGCACGGCAGCTGTACTTTTCCCAGGGTTAATTACCTTTCACTGCTCTCGACTAATGAGTCAGCTGTTCCTGTCAGCGCACACTACACTGGTTCATCTGGAGCCGTGGCTGTGGACAAACACAGGAGTGACAGTCCTATTTACATACGGGGTGGGGAGAGGTTGCACAGAGATTTCAAAAGGATTTCTCCTTTTAAATCATATAATGCTCGTGTGTTTCCAGACTAAAACTACTTTTACAAAATAAGGTTTTACTTGGTCAACTCTTGTTTTTCTGCCAGACTGTGGGGTTCGCCATTGGGAAAAGTAAAACAATGCCAGAGCCTTGGACAGAGCCGAACTTCATGACCCCCACAGAAAGCTTTGTCCCACTGATTCCTCAGCACTGTGACAGTCACCCCACAGGATGGAAGATGGGGAGCTTCGGAAGTTTGCGGCCCCTTTTACTGATACATAGACATCCTTAAAAATTTCATAGGGTAGAAAATTCAATTCAAAGATAGAAAACAATCTGAGAGAAAGAGGCCCTTGAAACAGCTTTGTTTGTCTATGAAAAGTACAATGGAAAAAAATTACTGCCACCCAGAAAAAAACATAGGCTTGAACATTGTGCTTTTTTACCTGTGCCTACGTCATTGTTGGACTACACAACTGTAGGTGGCTTATTGCCCGGGTAATACTTTTTCCCAAGCAGTGGCTTTGTTTCCACCTCAAGATGTAGACCTAGTGTGCCCTTATGTAGTCTCAAATGCCGCAGCTAAGATGTTTACCTGCCTCCCCTTTATTTCAGAGGTAACTGAGGGGGCTAAACCAGCAGTCAAGCATCAATAAAGCACCACTTCAGCAGCCTCCCAGATGCCTCCAGTGAAGGATACTCTCCCACTGCTAAGTCCCTGGCTCTAAATCGTAAAATCTTAAGTAAGTGGCTTTCTCACATCGTGGTGGCCTGGGACTGCTTGGGCGCTCTGCTATGCTGCAGGCACTGAGGCTGCCATTCCAGGTCTGGCTTGCTGTCCTGCATTCCTCATAAAGGCCCAGAGCTCCTGCTGACCCAGAGACCTGTGGTGGCCACCACAGAGAGAGCAGTGACTTCCAGCCTTGAGCCTGCCTTGGAATCACTTGGGGGCCTTGGAAAGCCCATGTGTCTGAGTCTGTTCTCCTAAAGTAGGCCTGAGAATCTGAATTTCCTAGCAATTAAACCACTGCCTCAACTGTTCACTATTCAATTATTGGAGGACCCTAACACCACCTCCCCACAAAGCAGAAAGGCTTCCACTTTACTCTAGAGTTATTTATTTGCCCTATTTTTAAAACCTTATGATAGAAAGGAACAGATAAAAAGTGAATGTTCTGGCCCATCATTGAAGTACATTCTGCAAACCACTTTACAGCTTATTGAACCTGATCTTCCCTTCAGATGAAGCCATTCATGTCAAGAAAGAAGCAGTAATTATGTACTTCTTCCTTACAGGTGTCATTACCAAACATAAGCTCTCAAATTATAAGTACAAGACGTTGCATAATATCAAAACTTGCCAAAAGCAAATAAAACATGGGAGTGAATTAATTATAAATTGTAACATAAAAACAAATTTAAATGTCAAGCAACAATACAAATTTCCCCAAGACATTCAATGTTTTACCAGCCCTGGTGAATTTTGACTTATTTTTTTGAAAATGGTACAATGTGTTTCTCATACACAGAGATATGTGAGGTTTTCTGTGTTGATTGTTGTTATTTTGAAGAACACATTATTCTGAAAACTTCTTGGAAGATGGAAAAACCTTTTAGTCTAATACTAAGAATACATTTGCATTGACGTTCATGTAAATACCTCTGTGCTAGAGCTCTCTAAAGGCCATTTTTGCAACATTGTTTGCTGGAATTCATATTTTAGAAAGGAGGGCAGCCATAAAGGAAATTGCAGAATGAAACACTGGCTGAGTGTGTTTTAGTTAAAGAGAGACAGAGGCAGAGGCAGAGACAGGCAGGCGCAGACGCAGAGACAGAGACAGAGACAGAGACAGAGACAGAGACAGACAGAGGTAGAAGCAGAGAGAAAAGGATCATGATTTTCGAAAAGCAAGCCCCTCGCTGACCAGAAGTTAGGTGCTCTAGCACTGATCTGCGTGGGCCAGGAAAGATTATTTTATGCCCTGAAACATGAACTTTCTTCCCAGTATTGCAGCAAAACTGAACAAGCAGGGTTCCATGCATGAAAACCAATAAACACTAAGAAGATTTTAAGTACTCAGCGTGCCCCTTCGGAATGATTTGGTTTTGCTGCCACATTAATTTATTTTAAAAGTATCAATCTCACTTAGTACAAGAGAATAATATCACAAATAAAGAACTTGATTAATACCAATGTAATAGAATATTATTAAATTGATTCCTTAATTTCTTTACTTAAATCTTCATTAGGCCCTTATTCTCCTGGAGAAGAGGAGAATCCAGGCCACTGGTGTAGCCCTCAGGGAGTGCAGGGCTATGGGGCATGCGCTACTTTAATATGGAAGATATTTCTGTTGTGTAAGTCAAAAAGGCAACAAAACACTAAAATACTTTCTCTCTTCCTCCATGTAGATATGTATTTTTTGGTAGTGCTGAGGATTAAACCTCGTACCTTTGTACTGAGATACACCTCCAGCCCTTCTTAAGTTTTTAACATTTTCAACAAGGTCTTGCCACGTCACTGAGCTGCCAGGGCTTGGCTTGAATTTGCAGCTCTCCCGCCTCAGCCTCTCTGAGTCCTGGGATTGCCCTGCTAAGGTGTGAGCACTGACTTTATTTCTTGAGGATGCAGGAGAACCACGTGATGAGTTTAATAGAAACACTCCCTCAGAGTACACACACCAGGGCACAGAGCTGGAGTGAAGGAGAATTTGCCATCCTGTGACTGCAGAATGGAGATGGGCGGTGTCATCAGCGGAGCCCGTGGGTGTCGGGACCGTCACTGAGCCCCGTCCAGGAAGGGTGTCTCAAGCTGCTGTTTGGACATCCGGGCTCATCGTTGTCTTGTGTGAACAACTTAGGGTCAGCACAGTTCACGTCAGGCTGCGTGTCCTATGCTTATCCAAGTGTATTCTATTATTTTTACTGACTGTCATCAACCAATTGAGCAGGAGCCAGGGATTCGATCCCCGGGCATGGTGGCACGTGCCTGTAATCCCAGCTCTGGGGAGGCTGTTCACAGGCTGATCACTCTGAGTCCGATCTATTAGTGAGACCCTGAACAGCCCTGTAGACCCTTCCCTAAAATACAAAAAAAAAAAAAAAAGATTCTGAGGTGTATCATCAGCCAATTGATCCTATGCCACAGCCCCTCATTAGTACTGGTGGATTACTGAGGGAATCGGTCCTTTTGGGGATACTTCTTAAAATAAATCGAACTGAATCTAAATTTTATCTACTTTATTACATACTTACAAATTATAATTGTCCTTATTTATGAAGAACAAAGTGAGGCTTTGATAACTGTATACAGTGTGGGCTTACTGAGTCAGCTAATCGACACATCTACTACCTCAACTGTCAACCATCTATCCAATCATCATGATGCCCTTTAACCGGCATCTCCTCATTTTCCTCTCCTTCCCTGGCCTCTAGTAACCAACATCCTGCTCCCTGTTCCCACATGTTCATGCCCTAGCTACTTTGAGGTTTTATTACATTGTTCTGTGAAAGCTCATGCAGGAATAGAAGGCCTTTGAAGAGCTACAAGGCCTTTCCCTGGCTCTAAAGGCCCACTCTGTGATGTGCCCTCAGAGTGAATCACAAGAGTGCTCAGGGAAGTTGGATGGGTTCGCTTGCCTCTTGCTTGCCCTGTCTGCCCTGGCCTGGGACGTGTGCTCCCAGGAGATGCTCCACCTGCGCTGTCTGAGCACCTGCGTGCATGCCCATCTTCAGCCTCTACTGCAGACTGTGAGGTCCTGTGGACAAGAACAGGCCTCGCCGCTGCCCTCTCATGAGCAGGGGCTCAGCCCCACAGCTGTCTCATTGAATGAGGACCGAATGACAATTAAGAAAAAAGGAAATTATGAGACCGCCACCTTGATGATAGGTACTTTAGAAAAAACAACAGATCCAACACTTGGAGATGGAATATGTAAATGTGACAAAAACTGACGGTGGGGAAAACACTTTAGAATAGGTTTTAAGACTAATAAATGCAATGGTTAATGTATATGATACTGTATTATTGATGTCATATATGAAAATTAGTGAAGCATGCAAGAATCTTTTGAGCAGTCAACTTATAAATTAGGATTCATTTTACAAATTAAGAAAAACCAGATGAGTAAAAAGCACACGTAATGCAAGTGTACCTTTAACACACATCACTACCAACTTGGATGTGTAGGCAGGGATTTGTACATTTAGCAGTTATAACTACGTGCAGGTCATGTGTTAAAATTAGAGGAGCAATTGGCATATTAAGAGTGTCTTAAAAATGAAATTGGGGGGGCTGGCAAGATACCTCAGCAGACTAAAGCACCTGCTTAGGCAAGCACAGGGACCACAGTTCAATCCCTGGCACCATATGCCATGCCAGCCCCCCCCCTACCCCACCCACCCCTGAGCAGGCTGAGCTGGCCTCAGAGACCAGGCATGGTAGCCCATGCCTGTAATCCCAGCACTGGGGAGGCTGAAAACAGGATCACCATGAGTCCAAGTTGCGTAGTGGGACCCTGCAACAACCAAATACATTAAAAAATAATAATAAATAGTGATAAAATGAAATTGGGTAGTTCAGAAAAAAATGCAAGAAATAAAATTAAAAGATAACAGGCAAAAATGCAGTGTTATTTGTTACAGACACATAAATGAACCTGCCCAAAGACACAGTGATTTCAAATTAGGCCATGGTAGTAAGGGGAAGTAAAAGGGGGTCAGAAGGAGCTAAATGATCCAAAGGAGGCTGCAGACGTGAACAAAAGCCAGGAAGGCTTTCACCAACGGCTGCATGAAGTGCGCGCCGAGAGCTGACTCAGGCCCTGGCCCAGGGACATGATCCTTCTTACACCACACAGCCATCCAAGGCGCTGACACTGTCCTTTCCAATTTAAAGAGGATGAATTTAAGTCTTACCATTAGGGAGAACTACCATGCAAGCCCACATCTGGAGCGGCCTTCTTTCTGCGTGTAGCTCTGCCTAAAGGTCATGGGAAGCTGTGTGCCTGCGAGTCCCCCTTGAGGAGTCACAGAAAGACCCACAGTTGGCTTGCTCACATGACGAGAAACTTCCTGCTGCACCATGTAGGCTGGACAGAGTGCTGGCAAATCAGTACTACTCGCTGAGTTGGTGGAGACCCTGAAGTGTGCCCAGCACCATAAAGCTAATCTGTTGGGGAGAGCAGGGATAAATGACCAGAGAGATGCTACGGGATGAAAGCAGACAAGAGCCCTTCAAAGGCAGACGAGTCAGATCAGTTCACCTTTGTCTAACGCTGACCTGAGTCTGAATCCAACTCTGATACTTCCTGTGATCTCAGAGTAGCGCTTAGGCTCCCTGATCAACAAGTGTGTCACCTGGAAAAACAGACAGCTACAGAACTTCCCTCCAGAGCTGTGGGACTGCACATGACCAGGAAAGGAAAAGCACCCTGCAGCATTCAGGGTAACTCTCCGGTGCGCGCAGAGACCAGTCCCTGCACAGATACCGTAGCTATGGGTTCCACAAACATCACCACTGCACAGTCTGATGAGGCCTTGTATTGATGGCAGTGGTTAACTCTTGGAGGTGTTCTTTAGAAAATGTGTGGTTAGGAGGACAGTTCACTCATATTCCTTCTAAAGTGTTTATTGATTATTTTTATTTTGTCATGTCTTTGTTAGGTACTAACAAAGGCATAGTGTTCAGTATAAATGCTATATGTATATTAAATAAATCTGCACTGGTATATCATGTAGACTATTAGTTATTCCTGTCTTTTAATGAGGAGATCAAGCTGGAGAACCTAGGTCTTTACCCAAGACCTTCTATCTGCCGGGAACTGGACTCCGCCGCAATGCCCATCTGTTCCGCCATAGCAGCCTGGTACCCTCAAAGGGTGAGCAGCAGAGGTACAGGAAGGGACAAGGCAGAAGCTCTACTCACATGGGAGAAAGGCCCAAAGCCGAGAGCCCATCGGCACACACAATTCAAAGCAGCGATCAGTGCTGCAGGGAATAATGTAGATGTCACATCAGGGTAGGAATACCGGTCGTTGTTGATTTGAGAAAGCGCATGGGCCAGGATGTTAGCAGTTAGGGCCCTCTGTGTCTCATACACAACAACAACAACAAAAACTAACACAAAGTGGGCGAAAGACTTCTCTCCAAAGAAGATCTGCAGACGACTGGCAAGCACATGACAGGGTGCTCAATACGCTTAGCCACTAGGGAACTATAAATCAAAACCACAATGAGATACTATTTCCCACCTATTGAGATGGGAATAACCCAACACAGCAAAGATGTCAAGAAATCAGATTCATCCACTGCTGGTAATAACACAACAGAATTCATCCTCATAGGAAATCTATCAGCATTTCCTCAAATAGAGAAACAGATTTACCACAGAACCAAGGAATTTGGCTACTAGGTACATAACTAACAGACATGGAAACATGGGTCTACTCAAGAAGCTGTGCATAAATATTAATGGAGCTGCTAGTGATCATAGCCAAAACTTTGAACCAATCTATATGTCTATCAACCAATGAATGGAAAACAAGATCTGGTATCTGATGGACTATTATTCTGCAGTGAAAAGGAATGAAGCAGTAACATATGCTAACACAAAAATGAGCCTTGGAAACATTAGAGTCAGAAAAGCAGGCCACAAAAGGCCAGAAACTGTGTGACTTCAGGTACCTGAGATGTTTAAAAAAAAACAAAAAAGGCAGATTGGTTGTTGCCTAAAGCTGCAAAGACAGGGCTTGGGAGGGCAATAAATAAGAGGTACAGGTATTTTTCTGGGGAGTGAAAGTGTTCTAAGCTGAGGATGGTGATGGATGCGCGCCATGAATGGACTGCAGGCCATGGAGCACACTTTCAGTGAGTGAAGTGTGCTGTATGGAGCTTAGATCTCACTAGGCCAGTGAAGAACAGAAAGGTCCGTGCAGGCCACAGTAAGAAGCTCACATCTTATGGACATGTGACGGAAAGCTCTCGGGTAACTCGGAATGGAAGCGTGAAGTGGGAGAAAGTTTCTAAGCAGAAGTCAACAAAACGAAGGGGGAGTCCATCCTGGGTGGTGGTAAAGGTGAAGAGAAAGCCGGGAGAGGAAGTTCTACCCCCAGTGTGAAGCCAAAACACCAAGAAATGAGAGGCTTAGGAGAAGAAGTGGATCTACTCGCTCTCATCCAAACTTGGTGCTCTCCACTGCCTCTACGGAGGAAAGCCAGTCTCCCCCATCTTCACCCTACCCCTGGGGGTCTCCCCTCTCCCTTTAGACCTCCTAATGGCCTGCAACTCTTAAGACAGTTCAGATCCAAGAGGAAAACCCTGCGTCCCACAGGCCTTTGGTTTCCTTGTATTGTCTTCTGAGTTTCTGTGTCAATATCAATTACAAATCAAATTTAGGAGTTAGAAGGAATCTTTGCTGTTTAATAAAATCCAGCTGTAATAACACAAACTAACATGTTCAAGGGACTTAAACTTTAAAGCCACTACCCCGAGTCAATATAGAATTTTGCTATCACATTTTGCAGGCTACTCTGAAGCAATCAACGGAACAGTGCGGCCAGCTCACCCTTCCGCATGCAGCGCTATCTCACCACGTGGACAGCTCCTCCTCTCCTCTGCTGGAGCAGGAGGCCACCTCTGCTTTCTAAGGCAAGGTTTTTCTTTTGTTACTTTTGCCTCCAATGCCCTCTGCTTTTCTTTCTTTCTTTCTTTCTTTCTTTCTTTCTTTCTTTCTTTCTTTCTTTCTT